>QDHC01003332.1:51628-349406 GCA_013186455.1 Papilio dardanus tibullus | reverse complement strand
ATCTCCGGTGAGGATCACCAGCAGCAGCTCACCACCACTACAGTATAAAATGTAAAGCTTTTAACCAACTCTCAATTTGGACGATATCCAAGAAAAATATTACCGTTTTAAGATGAGATAATGGCTACACTTTACTTCACTAATAGCTTTACATTTGTGGTTACTAAAGAAAGTATTTATTTTGAAAACTAACTGGAATTCAGTTATTCGCGACAGCAATTTTTAGAACTTTAGCGTTTTTTTTTTTGGCTTGTTTAGATTAATATAAAACAAGCAACTACTATTACAACAGAACTGTGACAAAAAGAAAAGAAAATCTATACCAATATTATAAAAAAATGTATTTTTGGATTTATTGAAATAACTCAAAAACTACTGGGCCGATTTCAAAAATTCTTTCACTCATAGAAAGCTACATTATCCCCGAGCAACATAGGCTTTTTTAAAGTCTGTAAGAACGAAGTCGCGAGCAACAGCTAGTATGTAATAAAATCAATGGTAAAAAATAATTAGAACTACAAGAAACGGTAACGAGATTTCCGTAGTTATAACGTTTCATTAAATACTTTACGAATATTGCAATAGAAAAAGGAGTTGACTCTATAAATACTTAATTTTCTCACTAGGGAAATCTCAATGAAAAACTCGGATCAGTATTTCATTGTAGCCAATTATTTTTGATTTATACGCTTTTGAATTATTCCAAACTAGAGACCCGCCCCGGGTTCGCACGGGTGCAAAACTGATACTAAATACACTACAGAAAAACTGTAAACATTGTATATAACAGCCATACAAACCCGTGCGAAGCCGAGCGGGTCGCTAGTTATATATATAAACCTTCCTTATGAATCACTCTATCTATAAAAAAAAACCGCAACAAAATCGGTTGCGTAATTTTAAAGATTCAAGCATATATAGGGACAAACATAAAAGCGTTATTGTTTTATACCATGTAAGGATAAGGATTAATTCAGAAATCACGGGCTAAATTAATATGCATTAAAGAGTTAAAAAATACCGCTAAACAATACAAGTGTTAATTAACGTTCATTAAAAAGTGTGTAAAAATCATTAAATTATGTGTACAAAGTCCATTAACTGTGTAAATGGGTAATGATTCCATTGAAATTAACTACACATTTACACAACATTTTACACTTGTAATTTACAACAACAAATACAGCCAAACCTGGCTAAGCGAGATACCTCTATAATCGAGAGTCATTCTCTGGTCCCGACGAGCTACCTCCATAAGCGAGAAACTCGGATTAGAGAGAAACATCTATAAGCGAGTCAAATATTGGGGTCCTTTGAATTCTCGCTTATCTAAGTTAGACTATAATAAAATATTGTATACGCTGTGTGATTTTATCAGTACACTAGCAGTTGTGCGCGACTTCGTCCGCGTGGAATTACACAATATAGCCTATGTTAATCGGGGATAATGTAGCTTTCTAATGGTGAAAGAATTTTTGAAATCGGCCCAGTAGTTCTTGTGTTATTTCAATACAAACAAAAATACAAAA
The DNA here is from genome assembly GCA_013186455.1 of Papilio dardanus tibullus. Lineage (NCBI taxonomy): Eukaryota > Metazoa > Arthropoda > Insecta > Lepidoptera > Papilionidae > Papilio > Papilio dardanus. The sequence goes on along the minus strand of QDHC01003332.1, from coordinate 347,877 downwards.
ATTCAAAAATACAAAGTTTCTCTCTTTATAATATTAGTATAGATTTGCTTCTTTGTACACAAAAACGTTTTGTGTAATATTAAAGCAGTAAATGTTGCTAATATCTGTTGCCGGAGACAGTCTCCTGTTTACATTCTCTAAGTGCTTTACTGTGTAGAGCACCGTATTCAATCGTTCTTAATATTATCGTTTATAGAATACCAGGGGGTTATCCAAAGTACATGCGCTACCGATTCGAAAGCGCGTATCAAAAATGTATGGAAATGACTGACGTTCGATATCTCACAAGACAAGCACATGACTTCATGTCATTGTAAGTTTCATACTAGTAGATTCCATTAGCGATATCGCCAATAGATTTGGGTAACCCTCTGGAAACTACAGATGTAAGTAGCCTATGTGTTCTTCTAAATATGTTCTACATCTGTGCAAAATATCATCGACACACGTTAATTATTTTTGGAGACACGTTCAAACAAACATCATTTTATCCATAACTTTCGCATTTATAATATTACTAGCTGTTGTGCGCGACTTCTTCCGCGTGGAATTAACTAATATAGCCTATGTTATTCGGGGATAATGTAGCTTTCTATGAGTGAAAGAATTTTTGAAATCGGCCCAGTAGTTTTTGAGTTATTTCAATACAAACAAAAATACAAAGTTTCTCTCTTTATAATATTAGTATAGTTTAAGAAGTAAGATAGACCCAACAAGTCTTTATAAGCTCGCGAATAAACGACTAAAGCCGGCTACAGATATTAAGTTTTTTAACTGTACAGTCGAACTGTACAGTTCTCCGTTTTGCCTACACAGTTAGACAGCGCATTTAAAACAAAGTGTCTGTAGCCGACTAAAGCAATAAATATCATTACTTTATAATAATAGTTCATTAAGCAATAAATTGTGCATACACCATGCAATAACAAAATGTCAATCAAGCAGATTTATTATTGACACATTTAATCACGGGGATGGAAATGAAACTGATTATACGAAATAGGAAATTATGACTGACAATAATCAAATACAAAATGCATCCGTACATTGATAATATAGAAACGGACTCAACTAAACGACTTTGTTTTAAATAAACTCTGTCACTTTTCTTAGGAAGTGTGATAAAAAGAAGGGGCAAACGAGCGGCTGGAACACCGAGGTGATCTTCGACGCCCATGGACATTTGCAACACTCGAGGAACCGCAAATATGTTGCCGGCCTTTAAGAAATAGACAGGCTTGCTTCTTGAAGAACCTTTAACGTAATGATTTAGAAATACCGCCGAGGACTGACCAATTCACAACGCGGCTGTGCGGGGCACGGTTGTGAATTTCCCGCTATCGAGGTGTGGATGGAACCTGGTGGTCTGTCATGTCGTTCAAACCACCTGGATAGCTGGAGTTCCTCAGTGCGTTTCTCGAGGAATTTCTTGCCACGCACAGCCGCACAGTGTAACGGTCCGTCCTCGGCGGTATTTCCGAACCAGTACGACTTAAGGTCCTTCAAGAAGCGAGCCTATCTCCTTTTAAAAGACCGGCCATGCATTTGCAATTCCTCTAGTGTTGCGAATGTCCATAGGCGTCGTTGACCAGCTCGGTGTTCACGACGTTTGTTTGCCCCCTTCTCTTATAAAGAAACTAGCATTAGTATTGGACTGATTGTTCATTTCATTTAATAAAGGAGCAGGCATTTAACAGGTCCTGTCATTCAAAGTCAAAGACAATAAGCAAATATGCATTGCGACCAGATACTGGGTGCGGATTTAGAGCTGCGGTTGCGTTATACCAATCAAACAACGGAAACGCTGATCTGTGGTTTAATTCAATACTTCCGGTAGACATGTAACTGTCAAAATTATACCCATTCCTACTAATATATGTATGTTGATTAACTTTCATATTATTAAACGTTTATGAGTGTCCCTAAATCTACACTTTAGTCAATAAACCTACACATCAGATGCAGTGACTACTAGACACTGGCTGGTTAAGAAACTATAATTTTCTATAAATATAATACGATTAAAATGTAAAATTTTATTTTAAAACAATCGGGTTGTTTGGGGTATAGGTCCCGAGTTCGAATATCGCCATGTACCAATGTGTTTTTCGATTTTCATATGTACATAGTTACCTGACCCTCTTACGGTGAAGGAAAACATCGTGATGTGTGCACATATCGTCGAAGAAATTCAAAGATGTGTGAAGTCACGCAAAGTACGCGCTAGTCGTGGAGTTGCGGAAAATAGAGCCCATCGTGGATCGAACTGCACTATTAGAGTATAGGTCGATAGACAGACAACTAACATTCTTCATAAATATATGGAAGACATCACTGTCCTTTTTATATGCAGTTAGATCAAAAGAATTGAAGCTTGTAAAAACACATATTGTTTTTATTAGAAAAGGCAAAAGAGCAGTGTGAATAAGTAGGTGATTAACGCCCATGGACATCCGTAATACCAGAGGAACTGCAGATGCCTTACTGGCCTTTAAATTTACATCTGCAACATCCCTAGATAGTATAAAACAAAGTCACTTTCTCTGTCCCTATTTATGCTTAAATCTTTTAAACTACGCAACAGATTTTGATGCGGTTTTTTAATAGTAAGGTTGATTGATGAGGAAGGTTTATAAATATAACTAGCGACCCAGCTATGTATTTATTATCAGCATTGCACTCGTGCGAAGCCGGGACTGCTCGCTAGTTGGACATATAATGTAAATATACGATTCAATTTGACGCAGAATCTCATTAAGTTTAATAGTTTGCAAACTATTCAATGACGTCGTTATAATTATTTATTTTAGCCGAATTAACGGCCAGCTCTAAACCGGTTTAAACGCATGCACTTTAAGCCTCGCATATGCAAACTGAATCTAATTTAGTAACAACATAATTCGCAAGAGCGCTTTTAAATTAAGCTGATATAAATATTGAAATAAGCTACTATAATGAGAATGCAAGAGCGTCGGTGTCTCAGGGGTTTAGCTCTTGACTTGTAAACTGCAGGTCCCGAGTTCGAATCCCGCAATCTATCAATGTGCTTTTCGATTTTGATAGGTACATAGTTAACAACCCTCTTACAGTTAAGGAAAACATCGTGATGCCTGCACATATCAGCGAAGAAATTCAAAGATATGTGTGAAGTCACGCAAAATACGCGCTAGTCGTGGAGTAGCGGAAAATAGAGCGCATCATGGGTCGAACTACAACTACAGTAACAAGTATGTATAGCGGTTGAAGGGTGATATCGCCGGACGGCGAAGTAAACCACTATATTTACACAATAGTTTATTAAGAACACAATAAAACATACACGTAAAGGAAAAGAACAAGAACAAGTGATAGCAAGATGGCGTAATAAGCAAAGTAACAGCGAAAGCGTGAGAAAGGCGAGAGCGTGAACATGAGCGAACGGGGCAGCGGTGCGGAGACTACTGGTGAGACGTTGCCGCGGCGCGCGAGTCGAACAAAAGAATGTGTCGTCTCGCTCACGCGCCGCGGCGCTCTTCATGCGCTCGCGTTCGCTATACATACAAAAGTGTGGAGTGTTTGTCTGTCTGTATGTGATTTAATTTTGTATGTAATATTTGTGTAGTGTGTGTGTGTACGTGTGTGGTATGTATGGAAGAGTGAAATATAATAAATAATTAAATATGTAAATTAAATAAATAAATAATGTGAGAGTATCCCTACATATGTATAGAATTGATATACCATTTGAAACACCAAATACTAGTCTACAATGTCTCTAATGTACTAGTACCAAACGTAGAAAGTACAACAGTAATAATGCTGATTCTCGTTTCGGAATAAAGCGATAGATGTCTCCCCGTAGTTCACAATAGGATGGACTTCTTAATAAAGAAAAAAACAACATTAAAAAGTCTTTAACCCTTTAAGGAAGATATCAGTACACGTGACGTGCACATGACTTATCGAATGTCAATGTCAGTTTAATACATTTTGTCGATTCCATCAGCGATATCGCCAACCGAAATGTAATTTGGGTAGTCCACCTGTTGTATAAAATGTTCAAAGTGAAACTCAGCAAACATTTAACAAAAGATGTATTCTTGTTTGATAAAATACGATACAGCTTTATTCAATTTACGAAGATTATGAACTTATTTTTCCTGCAACTTTCTTGACTTTTTTCTTTTTAACTTCAGCAAAATGTTAAAATATTTTAATAAAGAATATCAGCTTATAAATATGTTGTCTTTATGCATATTAGTAAAAGTGGATCAAAATTAAATTCCAATATATGAAGTTTTTGCTTGCATGGAACATGATAAAAATATTTTCTAATTTTAATATCCTAGCCTTCAGATAATTTAAGTTGTTAAATAAATAATTCAACATTATTTTAATATTTCTAATAAAAACAGTTTTACATATTTTATCGCTTAAATATCAAACTTTTTCTACGAAGTTTAAAAGGAAATTATACCTATACTAATATTATAAAGAGAGAAACTTTGTATTTTTGTATATATTGAAATAACTCAAGAACTACTGGTTCGATTTCAAAAATTCTTTCACCGTTAGAAAGCTACATTATCCCCGAGTAACATAGGCTATATTATTTAATTCCACGCGGATTAAGTCGCGTACAACAGCTATTTAAAACTAATTTTAATAATCTAAGAAATAATACAGACAAGTTAACAAAAATAAAGTCTTCAATAAAATAGATTTTCTTGGAACAAGACAATACGATGACAGAATTACTTTTATTAAATTTCAATAGCGCGAACTTGGAATCGACTTTTGTGAAGGCACAATTTATGTTTGTTCGTAAAACTCAAATGGATTAAATAAGTGCTGGGGGGCTACCCATATCTGTCGATTGGCGATATCGCTGATGGAATCGACATAAATATATGAAACTGATAATGATTCGTTAAGTCATGTGCTTGTCACGTGTGAGATATCGAACGTCATTGTGAGTTCCATACAGTTTTGATGTTCGCTATCGAATCGCTTTGTACCGCATGTACTTTGGGTAACCCCCAGATATAATTTTAGTTAATAAGGCAAAGCACTTTTTAACTCTTATTTGAAGATTTCTTTACGATTTGTATTTTTGTATGTCATAATAACTCAAAATCTACTTGGCCGATTTCAAAAATTCGTTCACCGTTAGAAAGCTACATTATTCCCGAGTAACATAGGCTATAATACTTAAATCCACGCGGACGAAGTCGCGCTCAACAGCTAGTCCTTAAATAAAGTAAATAAATAACGGGACTGTCAAATTAGTTAGTCTAAAACAAAGAGTTTGTCTTTGTATTTGATACAAACGGTTTGTACATTATATTTTACTAGCAGTTGCCCGCGACTTCGTCCGCGTGGTACTAAATATATATAGCCTATGTTGCTCGGTAATGTAGCTTTCTAATGGTGAAAGAATTTTTGAAATCAGCCCAATAGTTCTTGAGTTATTTCAATACCTACAAAATACAATTTTTTTCTCTTTATAATATTAAGATAGATTTTTATGTGCAAAATAAAATAATCCAATACCGGACGGTTAGCAAAAAGGCAGCAACTCAAAGTTCCTCTTGTGCAATAAATAAAATACGACATAACTTCATTCAATTTGCGGGCCTCGAGGAATTTATTTATTTCGTAAGCCGTCTTGCGACGATGCTGATTTTTCTATTTCTATGAAATGCGGATGTACATTTTAAGATCGTTTTTATACTTTTTTGTAACACTTTTAGCTTAACAAATAGTGATAAAAGACATCGATTATCTCACACTTTTTTAAGTACTTTTTTAACAGTGGTAGAGCCCGCTTCAACATCTACGCACGAATTGTCCGGCTCGCCCGGTGAAATACCACCACCACACAGAAGACAGGCATCAAATGGAAGCAATTCCGTGTTTCGTTTGACGAGTGTGGTGCCGGAGTCCTAATTTTAGTCCACTTTCCCTTCCTATCCTTTTTTTATAAGGAAATGATGGGAAGGGGTAGAGAATATGGCGGGGGAAGGGACGTATTGGAAGAGGAATTATCCTCTTGCTGTGCGTCTTCTCCCCCGTAGATTGAAGGTAGGCAACGCGTCTCCAATTGCGGATGTCTATGGGCAGCGGTCGCTTCGCTGTTTCAGCGAATCTAGGTGGCCGCTAGCTCCTTTTGCTACTTTATAATATAAAAAAGTACTAAATCTTGTGACCTTCAAGAAAACAGACTGGATTGAACTCAAATACCTACATATAATTCAGAGAATTCGACCCGTCGGTCGGCCAGATACCGCTGGCGTGACGCTGTAGAGCTGGACCTGCACGAGCTAAAGGCAGTTGATTGGCAGGAGGCAGCGCAAGATAGGCGACTCTGGCGTTCTGGTCGGGGACCAAGACCCACTCTGGGTCGCTGCGCCAGCGCAGTATTTAAGTAAGTAATGCAGAGAATATATTATTGTAAACCTGACTTTTAGGTTATATAATAAATATGAAATAGTCAGAAAATGAGTGATTTTTCTATTGAAAACATAACATAGTGGAAGATATTACGAAAGAAAACTAACCACATCATATGTAGTACTAGGAATACATAAAAGTAAGCCTGATAGATCACTTTGCGATATTGTAAATATACGAAGAGAAACAAATAGGCAAAGCTTTGCAGTTACTGAAAATAGTATAAACATATTGCGGAGTCATCGTTCATCTGAAGCTATCGGAGATCGACAACACGTGGTCATTGCTCAGCGAGATCTAGATGGATTCACTAAACTGTTGCATGGTACAAGTTATGAGGTATAGCGGTTGATGATTAATGTTGTTTTTCACATAAAATTATAATTGAGGAATCGAAACTTCGAAAAAAACTTAAGGAAATTCATTGGTGAGTGAATTATGTTTGTTAGTTTTATTTTATAGACATGCCATTTATTCGATTAAATGAAATGGTAAAGAAAATTAAGTAGATGTAACGATAGTGTTTTATAGCATTTTAGAATTTTTATCCTATTTGTTTCTTTTTTATGAGTAAATATTTGCTTAGCTTGTTAAATTGTACTGTAGTTTACATTAGTTTTAAGCTACTTAATTCACTTTAAAATACCTTTCTTTTCTTTCCGAACAGACGGAATGCTCTTATTTGAAATCGCTTTCGCTTATGCCTTGTATTATGGTATTTGTTGAGCGGTTTGATCCCACAGACGTTCGGCCTCAGAAATGCTTTGTAACTATTGAATACTGAAGCTCCGGTCGGTATATTATTTGCGGAGGCTAAATTATTGGACTGTATTCAATATAAAGGAAATCCCACAAATTGAGGTAGTGATTGACTACAAAATATTGTTATATAATATGTATTACTTAAAATTAACTGTTGCATGAAAATCCAGTTTGTATAGTCAATAATTTGCTTCATTGATTTTTTTAAAAGTATTTTATTTTGGCACAAATATAGAAAATATTCCAAAAAAATCATCTGTAACATAAATCCCAATTTAGTAATTTAAAAACTATTATCAAAGCGTATGGTATGTCATAAATATTAAACGATATTTTACCTTTATCTAGGAAAAAGTTACAAGAATAGAGAAATATAAAAAAAGAAGAAATTGAAGAAATAATAGATCATAAAATTCATCTATTACGTAAAGGTATAACGTTTCTGGCAACCTCGTAAAATTTATGATGTATATATAAATAATTTATGACATAGAGAATGTTCGGAGTTCAGCTTTCCTGCCGACTATGATGCTCATAGGTAATTTAATAAAGTACTATTTTGATACACATTTTCTCGTAACTTTCTTAGCACTTAGAAATACAGTTACTTATTAAAGTTAAACACAAATCATGACACATCCAAATAATATATAAATGATCTTATAATTATTGTAGGTTACTAACATGTATATCTTTGACTTGTAAGTGTGAGGAAAAAATCACTGAAAGACAAAAGAATAAAAAACGTTAAATCTTGGCATATAAGAAAAAAAAACGCAACATAGGCAATTCGACCAAAGTAATGATTACAAAATCATCCATAAGAGGTCTTCGTAGGTCCTATGTAATTCGGTACCCAGGTAAGGGCGTAAATCCGTAGACTTAAAAAAGTTAACGTACCAAGTTTCCATTTGGCCAGTTATGGCAGTTTGTCTGACGTTAGTTGATAAATTCTCTTTATCTCCTCAGAAGTACAGCGACCAAATTATTATTTAATCCTTTATTTAAAATATCATCCCAGTATATTTGATTGTTCACCTACGGATGCCTGAATGCATTAGCCGGGTGCCGTCTAGCGCCGGATTACGGCCGCCAGCGCAATATCAGCGGACTCAAACATTCTATGACGCGGCGCAAGTAAAAAGATACAGCGGGCTTCCAAAATTACATATTACCTAAACAAAAGAAAATATAGGATTCCATTGCATTGGACCAAAATAATTAGTTCCTACTAATAAGATGTGAAACAAAACACATTATTACTTACACCACAAATCTTTCAAAGAGTTCTACAACGTACTAGTCATTACCACACGAAGTTACAAGTTTAGCTAATTTTTAAAAGCTTTTTTGTACTAACTTAAATTTATAGCGAAAACTTTAGAGTAAGTTAGCCAAAGTTTTAATGTTTTACTCGTAATAAAATAGTACTACAAGTACTTTATTGCATAATTACATCTACATTAATATTATAAAGAGAAAAGATTTGTATTTTTGTATGTATTGAAATAACTCAAGAACTACTGGGCTGATTTCAAAAATTCTTTTACCATTCGTAAGCTACTTTATCCCCGAGTAACATAGGCTATATTTTTTATTTCCGCGCGGACTAAATCGCGAACAACAGCTATTTAAAATACTGTCGTAAACATTGTATGTCTCAGTAAGATTCACGAAATAAGTAAGACATGAATATCTCCATTTAAAAACAATGATAAAAAAATCAAATATTACCGAACCAAAAGAAGATATAGAATAGGCGCTTGTCGTGGAGTTGCGGAAGATGGAGCGCATCATGGGTCGAAATCTTTAACCTTTTTTAAAAAATCATCGCATTTAATGTTAATAAATCGCTTCAGCGTGTGCCTTACCCCGCGCCCTCCCTAAAGCAGTTTGATCCTCCAACGTTGCCTCAGAAATGCTTTGTTACGATCACAAGCAGCGCGCTGCTCGAATGTGTATCATACACATATTATATTACTCAAGTATATTTAGAATTAACTCGGCAAGTTAATTTTCTATATCGTTTACGTTAAAACGTATACAGTCAAACCTCGATAAGCGGGAAAATTTTATAAGCGAGAGTCATTCTTTGGTCCCGACGAGGTACCTCCATAAGCGAGAAACTCGGATTAGAGAAACCTTTATAAGCGAGACAAAAATCAAGGTCCCTTGGACTCTTGCGTATACAGGTTCGACTATAATTTAATATAGCCGGATAGAAATGACAGTCTCTGGGGGCTTAGCGCTTAAATTAACTGCTGCTACTATTGGCTTAAAAGAAAAAGTTAACTTTTTTCTTTTAAGCCATGACGTTCGATATTTCACATGTGACAAGCTTGACTTATCGAATGTCATTGTCAGTTTCATACATTTTTGTCGATTCCATAAGCGATATCGCCGATCGAAAAGTACTTCGGGTAGCCCCCCCTAGTCCGGTACCAAGACTCACAATACAATAGAAGGTCGGCTTAAACTCAAATCAACTTCTTAAGCTGCTACGTCAACGGCCGTTTGTAAAGGATGAAAATTTTAAGTCACGATTAAGAACTTTCAGAACTGATTAAAGTTAAAGACGTGAGTTTTGATAATTAAAAGAAAAATTGTAAGATCATTGTAAAAAAATTTTAGCTAAGGTGAAGCACCCAGTTATTGACCATGAAGTAGGTATTAAATGTATTGCATCATACTATTTTATTTAATTTCAAGAATGGTCATAAAAAAGCTGATAAAAAATCTTATTTTTGTTCACTCAATTAGAACTAACACTCTACTAAAAATTAAAGAAACTTTTATATTTTTCTTGAACAAGGAGTGTTGACGTATTGAAAATGTATGTCTTTGTTCTGCTCTAAAATGATAAGTTCATTCGAACTAACAAGCATATAATTCAAAAGGTTTTATCAAATAACATAACTAATACCATAAAATGTATTCAACGTTAATATAAAATACTTATAAGAGAAATGAAATTGATTCGTAAGCGAATGTGAATTCCCAGGGCCGCCTTTGCGTTTCTCCGCAGCTAAATCGAATCAACATGAAATATATGCCTCGCCTTATATTTATTACATACGTGCCAACTTGAGTGCCACAGATTATTCTTAAAGGAATTTGACTTAATCTTCAACAAAGCACTCGAATCAGAAATTACATTTAATTTGAGAAATTAAGGTTTATTTTCGGAAAATCTGCGTTTCGCAAATGCGTTTCATATTGTTTAAATGTTTGAAAATTAGGTTACCCAATAAGTAGCATTGTGTTAAGCCTTTACACTGTTTTACATTTGTACCAAAAACATTGTATCTTTTAATTAATATACAATACATATTAAATAAATATGAAATTCGAAAATCGAAAAACACATTGGTACATAGTGGTTACCTGACGGGACCTGTAGATTACAAATCAAGAGCTAAACCCCTGAGCCACCGACCATTTAGTAATATTTATGTGTACAAAGAAATGGTGACAAATTCCATTCCTTGTTTAATCTAAATAACAGCACCCGAAACTATGTCGTTGACCTTAAAACAAGCTTAGTAAAATACAGTATTCAGCAATTCAATTAAACCGAACATCTCACCTGTCACAGTTAATGATGAAGTTGTTTATAGTTCTTGACAGTTCTGACAAATGTTTCTGTCATTAAAATGTTACAAACAAACAAATTATAATTAATTAGATTATTTCGTTTTACTTTACAAAGTTTTGTTACGTTTATTAAATTATTAAAGATTTATAATTTAACGATATAAATTCAGATTTAGAGAGGATTTCGGCAGATACGTTTATTTACAGATAGCCTATAATTTTAATGCAAATAGCACATTTTAGTTATTTATAATTAAAAACACATAGTAACAATCATTAAGAGCAACTTTCATTATATTTTAAGAGGAATTCTAGTTTGTTTTGATTGATGCATATGTTCAATAGAGGATCGGTGGCTCAGGGGTTTGGCTGTTTACTTGTAAACTGCAGGTCCCGAGTTTGAATCCCGCCATCTACCAATGTGTTTTTCAATTTGCATATGTACATATTTACCCGGCCCTCTTACGGTGTAGGATAACATCGAGATGCAACCTGCACATATCGGCGAAGAAACTCAATGATATGTGTGAAGTCACGCAAAATACGCGCTAGTCGTGGAGTTGCGGAAAAAGGAGCCCATCGTTGATCGAACTACAAATACAACATGTTCAAGAAACAAATAAGAATCTTGAATTAACTTTTGCCATAAAAACACTGTCAATATAAAGAAAATTAATTATGGTTACGAGCTAAGGATATAAGAAAATGTAATAATATTAGATCCTCTAATCAATCATGTACACATGTGGCAGCCGATACTTCTGATTGGACTTTGATCGTGTTTCCTTCTGTTAGATTAGGGATTCATAAAGTGCTTTACACAATATTTCTAGGATCGATTTATACAATTTAACATAGGCAAAGGTAAAGAAGATTAATTGGTAAAGATAATTTTGAAGAAAACAAATGAAAATAAAATAAATTAAATTAACAAATTAAGAATCTTCGAGAGGACGGTAACTGGTACGTCTACCCTACATTAGTGGGAAAAGGGCAGGGACAGACTTATCACCATTCTTTATATTGTAGTCGAATTTTCAAGAATTTTAGACTTTACTTTAAAAAAGTCAAAAAGTCAAGTCAAGCCAAAGTCGCAGAGGCTGTGGGACGGGCCGCTAAGCGCGTTGGAGTACAGCAGACTTTTGTCTTCTAGCTCCAGCGACGCTGAGCGCGCCCGTCTTTTGGCAGTCTCAAAATGGGAGTCAGGGTTGTGGCTTCAGGCACTGCCCTCAGCGAATTTAGGTACTTTCCTGGATGACACTTCATTCAGGATTGCGACCTCTATTCGCTTGGGGGCAGATGCAGTGGTCCCCCATCGCTGTAAGTGCGGGGATAAAGTTGGGAGTTTGGGTCACCATGGTTTGTCTTGTGTCCGAAGCACCGGCAGATTCCCACGTCACGCGGCACTAAACGACATCATACGTCGCGCCCTTGCCACTGTCGGGTTACCAGCCGTCCTGGAACCTACGGGACTGGCTCGGGACGATGGCAAGAGGCCCGACGGGATGTCGTTGGTGCCATGGCGGTTGGGGCGCCCTTTAGTATGGGACGCATCATGCGTGGATACTTTGGCGCCCTCGCATTTGCCAGAGACGTCGGTTTTAGCCGGTACAGCGGCCGCGAGACAAGAGGACCTTAAACGCCGAAAATATGCTTTCATTGGAAGTGGGTACATTTTTTCGGCGTTTGGGGTCGAGACTCTGGGACCATGGGGCCCAGAGGCTTTACGACTTTATCGAGACCTATCAACTCGTTTGATAGAGGTCTCACGTGACCAAAAAGCTGGCCTGTATTTCGGACAACGAATTAGCGTTGCAATCCAACGGGGTAATGCGGCCAGCGTTTTGGGAACGTTCCCAGCGGACAGCGATCTGGGACCCATTTTTTATTTATAATACTTTTGTACAAATTTAATTTTCTCTTTTTATAATATTAGTATAGATTTTGTATTTTGTATAAATGTGTCTCAGATAAATAAATTGATATCTACTTTACTTTAAATATGTTAAATTGTTCTTAATAAGTGAATAGAATTAAAACATACTTGAATATTATATTGCATAACATCATTAAATGGATGATTCTATGCACTGGTGAGGCAGTTTGAAATGTAAACGAGGTGCACGTCCTAAATCTTCCTTCCCCTAACTTTTTACATAGTAAATTATTAGATAGATACGTTTAGCAATTCTATATTGCATAACACCATTCAATGGATGAGAGTATGCAATATAGAGGCAGTCCGAAGGTGTAAGTGAGGCGCCCTCAATCTCTTTGAGGAGCTCCCATGCGGACGAATTGATTCCGCGTTGGCACTCGCTTATTTATACGGCACATAGGTGCATTGAAGCAACTCAATTTAAGGCATCATTATGTTTAATGCTTGCATCTATTTGTCTGTATTTTTATGCTGTTTTGAACATAAATAAGTGTCTGATTTCTACTAACTAAATGGGAATTCATATCTTAATATTTTAAATGCGAAAGTTTGACGGAAGGATCTCGATGAAAGCACCGTTTTTTTTTTAATTCGCGACGACGGAGTCGCGGGTGACGGCTAGTTTGTAATAAAAGTCTCATAAATTGGTTAACAAACTTATGCAAACAAAGGATTCCTTGAACTAGAATATAATGTGGTCAGTAACACTTTTAGCACTACGTCCTAGGCGAGATTTTTACAGCGCCCCATTTTTTAACACTAATAATTCCTACATTTGTGGCGCCCTTTTCCGTTCGGGGCCCTAGACGGTCGCCCCGCGCCCTTCCATAAACCCAGCCAGGGGGTGATACCCAAAGTATCTTAAGATTGGCGATATCGCTGATGGAATCGACAAAAACAAAAACATTCGGTAAGTCATGTGCTTGTCACGTGTGAGATATCGAACGTCATTGTCAATTATATACATTTTTGATGTTCGCTTTCGAATCGCTTTGTAAAGTACTTTGGGTAGCCCCCCTGAATGTATCAAGAAGGATTTTCGTTTAGAAGTAGAAATGTATAATAAATCTGTGTGCATTTCGACCACACTTCGTTGTGATCAATCAACTGGTATGGACATATGTTTTGAGGCGTATAATACGAATACGTATCGGAACTCCATTATGTTTGTGGTTTGTATACATTTTTCATTCGATTTCTTAGTCTATTATATGTTTTACTGTATTACATCATATCTTCAATTTATTTACTTAGGTTTTGTATTGTTAAATATGACTTTTAATTAAATAACTACGCCTACGGTATGGACATTTCATGCGGTTTTTTTAACTGGCTTGTCACTGTATGCCTTAAGGAGGTCTTTATTGATTGACGAGTTGACAGATTCATGCCTTATGCGATATCGGCACCGACTAGATTCAACCTCACATGGGACTCTTCTTCAGGTTTTGTCGCGGCCGGAAGACTGGCCGGCAAGACGAAAACTATTTGTTGGCAATTTCGTAATTTTTAACTTTAATTCTTTTTCTTTCGTCTTTTGTTTTTTGTAGAAAATTTAATTACACTTATTGGTGTCGATGACGTCGTTCTTCATGTTAAACTCTTTTTCTTTTTTTAAACACACAATAAACTAATATGAAGCTATCGAAGTTAACAGGGTGCATAAACTATGTCGAAGCTAGTCGGTACCGATAACGGGTGATGTATGAGTATAACTGTTTTCATTTACTTATTTTGTTTTGTACTATATAGTTTTTTTTAAGATTAGCATATTCTCAACACCGCGACAAATGCAATTTTATAAAAAGAAAATAAACTGGCAATATAAAGGCGAAGTTCTTCAAAGAAAAACTTTATTATTATTTCAATACAATTGTAAAAGCGGGAAGAAATCGCTAATCTAGTTTTTAGTTTCTAAAATTAGCTTGGAAAAGAACTTTATTGCAATAACTAGATTGTCTTAGTTTTTAAATGCAATAATAACGTTATTTATTTCATAATATAAAAAACATAAATTCAAATCAGTTACGAGAGCTACCCAATTTACATAGATACAAATTGCCCCTTACTACCAATGTGTATGGTAAGCGACACTGGGAGTATCTTCTACCGCAGCTGCTCAACGACCTTGACAGCGTCGTGCTGGAGCGTTTACTAAATAAGCCCAAAAATTGTAAACCTATTATTAAAACGGCGCTTTTAAATACAATGTAGATTAATAAACAAATTGATTGCAGGCGACCAGCGGCGCACTCAAACCCAGTAGGGTTTTTCGCACCACTTATTTATATTGTATGTTGTACCATATTTTTGTAATGTGAATAATAAACTAAAAAAAAAAAAAAATCTATTAAGCAAGAAGCATCATTGTAAAATTAAACTAAATATTTATTTCCGCACCCAGAATCAGTCTTTTGTGTGTAATTAGGTAAGGTTTCGACCCATGATGGGCTCCATTTTCCGCAAGTCCAGCTTTAATTTTTGCGTGACTTTACTACACATATCTTTGAATTTCTTCGTTGATATGTACAGGTTGCATCACGATGTTTTCCTTCACCTAAGAGCGTCAGGTAAATATGTACATATGAAAATTAAAAAACACATTGGTACAGCGGGATTCGAACTCGGGACCTGCAGTTTACAACCCCTGAGTCACCGACGCTCTTGCCGTTTAAGTAACAATTTATGGTCTCTGAGTGAGGAAGTAAGTGTGTTGACTTTCTCACAGCAGTTTTTGTATCCAGAGAAGGTAAATCAATGAACTTTTTTTATAAGATTTACGAGCAATCCCTCCGTGTTGTAAGTCAGAGCAATCTGAAATGGAATCTCAAAAAATGTCGATTCATCTTTCAATCCATCTTTCGTCTTTAGATGTCCAATTCTAGTTTAGTTACGCCGGAAACTTACTTACCGTAAATGTGCCATTTTTTTTAATAACATAAATAATTACTTTTCTGGTATTAACTGTTTTTTGACCCTTGCCAGTGTCATATGTTTACCACGCTAACCTGTGTACGAAACTCAATTATGTTTGTAATATACTCGCTTAAGCCACAGGCCTTCAGTTTTAGCTGTACAGTTCAACTGGGCAGTACTGACGTGTGTAGAAAATTGAGAACTGTACATTTCGACTGTGCCGTTCAAATTGACGTGTATAATGTATAATTAAAACTGTACGGTTAAAAAACTGAACGTTTTCAGCGTTCGAAAATCCTTAGATTTTTCTTCATTTAATTTCTTTTCTTTTTTAAACAACATTCTTAGTGGCCAGTAACGCTTTGTAACTCTTACCAAAGAGGTTGAATCAAACTTTACATTGCAATTGATCATTTTATATCCGGGACGTTAATCATAGTACAATGGTGGTACATAAATCAACAGCTAACATTTACTACGGTGAGCTTGATGTTTGTAATGTTGGCTATAAATTCATCGAATGTATATATATGATATATACAATATTCCTTCTGATTAGGATCTCGTGCAAATGATTTATTATTTAGTGACTTCATTTAAAAGGAAACAAAAGTTTTTACAAGAAAAAGACGAGTCAAAACTTAAAGATTTCCAAAATAATAATCATAGAAAGGATGAATAAATTACTAGTTCTTTGTTTAGGTAACAACCGCTAGTAAAGTCCGCCATTTTGTTTGCAATCAAAAAGGAAGGTGAGAAAAATAAAAGGATGGAAAAGGAAAATACGAATAAACGAAAGTCCAAGAGACAGCGATATGTGTCTCGCTTATAGAGGTTTCTCTCTAATCCTAGATTCTCGCCTTTGGAGGTAGCTCGGCGGGATCAGAGAATCACTCTAACTCATTAAGGGTTCTTGTTAATCCAAGTTTGACTGTGTGATTTTCAAAGAAGTTGGCTAAAAAAACAATAATCTCACAATTAATATAAAAATTACATGAAAAATATTATCACAAACCAAAAAGTAATTGAATCCGGAATTCATTCGAGTTCAAAACGAAGTTATTACTGCGGAAGTGAAAAGAAAATGGGCGCACGACCAAGTTTTTTGTAACAACCCTCATTACTCTCACATATACCGACCCTAAAACAATAATTCATAAAGCTAGCTACAGACGCTTACAGTTCGACTGCGCAGTTAAAACTGACGTGCGTTGCCAACACTGAGAACACTACAGTTCGACTGTGCATTTCAAATTGATTTGTGTACGTCAGTTTTAATTGCACAGCTAAAACTATACAGTAAAAACTCAGCGTCTGTAGGCGGCTTAAAGAAATCTATAAACCACACGACTAAAACCAAACTAACTTTCGAAAAACCTGTATAACATGACGGTTTTGTAACCCTGTTTTTCCAAAGAAAACGAACAAGATGACAATATATGGGGCCTACCATCTATAACCGGCTTCCGGCCTCGCTTCGTTTAGGAGAAAACTAAAATCTTGGCTGATACAGTAAGCTTTTTTTAGCTAAACGAGTACTATAATGTTTTTAAGTTTCGTCTGTGAAAACCCACAGTTAAAATAAAGAAAAAAAATAAAAGCTGCCATTAAATCATACAGTAAGATAATAAAATAATTCAACTGTGTCGTATCCGATGTAATACCCGATCTCTGTTCCCTTTTCACATTTTTGTTGGAATTAAATTTTCGCATTACTTCGATACTTTGAACTTTAATGACAAGACACATCACTTTTTCTAATAAAAAACAATGGGTTCTACGCTTCCTTGTTCTAGTGATTTGTGCATGTAAATTGAAAATTAAATTTAAATATAAAAGTAAATTAAAAAATACGTTTAAGGTGTCTCATGATTACTGTTTTGACTGGAGTGATACTACTTGTATTGACACATATTGTCATCCTTTACATTGCTTTTAACTAAGAGAGAGACGACAACGTCACGTTAAACCCCACTTTTATACGCACATGTGATGTGTAAAAAGTGGCAGGTTTTTATACAGCAAAAGAACGCAAACGAGCACCGGATCGCCTTGGGTTATTTTATCCGACGCCCATGGATATCTGCAACAGTGAGAACCACACTTGTGTTGTCGCGTTAAGGAAGGAGTACGATGTTCCAAATTCCGCCCTTTTGCTTAGTCTACTTCTCTATATTCAAAGTTTTCGAATTGAATTTCTCCAGTTTGAGTTACACCTCGCAGCCACGCCGGCGGCATTCCCTTTCCAAAGGATCAATTGTCCTCTTAGCCCTAATATGAAAGGAACGTTCGCCAACTTTTTACATTATCATTGCAAATATGATAAACTGTTTCAATATTTCTGGTTTGTAACCCTACGGCTTTATTAAACCGAATTCGCGATAAGATTTTCTTTCGGCGTAAGTTCGCTTTTATCACGAAATCGAGGATGAAGTAATAGGGTTACTAGAATTAAATAAATACTAGCTATCGCTAGCGAATTCGTCTGCATGGAACTATAAAAAATATAGTATTGTAGCTTATGTGTTTTTCCAGACTGTGTGACCCCCCAGGTCTGGATCTCAAACGACAACAAACGGCGGGGTTGGATGAGTCGTCTTAAGTACGTTTTTCGTGAGCACATCATATACACTGAACAGCAAACAATAGTGCGCACGTACGTCGCACAGCGCCATCTAGTATAAAATTAAGAAACATAATAATAATAATTTAATTTATTTGTTGACCCATTCTAGACTTTAACAAACATCAATCCATTTTTCATTTAGATCCATCCATCCATGGTGACTTTCGTAAGTAAGATTTATCAAGGAACCTGAGTCCTCAAATACCAGGGTAACAGATTCCATAAGGTTCCATTTCAAATGTAAAGCCATTCATTTCAGAAGGCAAATCCTTTAATACCACTCTGTAACTACACCGGGTCACCGCGGGCTACAGGTTACAAGTCTAATTACAGGGTGACTTAGTTCCAACTGCCAAGATTACACGTCTGCAATTTGTATTATACAAGACATTATAGTCAAGGAAATTTATTCCTATCCATTTGGTTAAATCATTTGACGAAAATTTTATGATGTAAAGAGATAAATGGTAAATAGATGTTCCAGTGTTAGTTTGTTCCAAATCTTTTACTATGGTTAAGTAATAATTATCTTTTATTTTTAATAGAGAAAAATTAATTGAAAATATATTTTTACACATTTTTTTTTTATAGGAGAAGGGGGCAAACGAGCAGCGGATCAACTAAATTAATTGGTCCGACGCCCACGGACATCTGCAATGCCAGAGGAACCACAAATGTGTTGCCGGCCTTTGAGGGAGGAGTACGCTCTTTTCTTGAAGGCCCCTAAGTCGTAAACGTTTGGAAATACCGCTGAGGACAGAGTGTTCCACAACGCGGCTGTACTAGCAGTTCTGCGCGACTCCGTCCGCGTGGAATTAACTAATATAACCTATGTTCGGGGATAATATACCTTTCTAATGGTGAAAGAATTTTTGAAATCGGCCCAGTTATTGAGTTATTTCAATACATACAAAAATACAAAGTTTCTCTCTTTATAATATTAGTATAGATTAACAATGTATAGTTAATGTAATTACAATTATTTATTCGCACGCTTATTCGAGAACAAAGAAACAAAAGCGTGTTCGGAATTTTAAATAACACTCCATATTGTTTACAAAATTAATTCTAACGACTTTAATGAAGGTAAAAGTTCTCGCACGTACTAATATTAACCCAATTCTTTTTACTAATTTAAAAGTATTCCCATTATTACACTAAAATATAGGATGACTGGAAGAGTCTTCTTAGTGCTAATATTGTGGTAAAGTTTAAAAGAAATAAATAAACAATACGTTAGCTACGCGTAGGTCGCCTACGTAGTTAAGTTGGTACGTTTGTCCGGTACCTTATACGACTATTTATTACTAGCTGTTGTTCGCGACATCGTTCGCATGGAGTTGAAAAATATAGCCTATGTTACTCGGGGATAACGTAGCTTTATGTGAGTGAAAAGAATCAGAAATCGGCCCTGTAGTACTTGAGGTTTTTCAATTAATATTAAGTTAAAACAACAACTTCTATATGATTGTATTGCCTCTTACTGCATAATTAGGAATCGAATCTAAAAGTTAGAGCGGCATATAATCTATCAGACGTCAAAGCACGGAATTCGGAGTTAACAGTTGTCTTATAATTTAAGAGTCTGTTGAATATTTAAATGACGTAGAAAATCATAGGCTTGTGTTAGAAAAACTTACACAGTTAAGCAGTCACACGTCAATTTGAACTGCACAGTCGAACTGTGCAGTTCTCAGTTTCAAGTACACATATCAGTTTTAACTGCGCAGTAAAACTGTACAGTTAAAACTGAGCGTCTGTAGCCGAGTTTAGAACGCAGAAACAAATAAGGATCTATATTACATTTTCATTGTTACAATAATGGAATGAAGCAATCCCGTTCCAATTTTAAAATATCAACGCGGCAAAGCCTCCATTACGCCTCACCTCGTCTTATTCATGACAATCTTTCTTTAAGTCGGGACTGAATTATATCTTGAAAGCTTTGCCCCACGGATTTTTATTAATGACTAACAAAAGTTAGACTTTTACAAATGTTTTTCTTTTGTTGAAAATTTGAAATGTCTCACTTTTGACAACGACAACGCAACTACGTTATCGTTTTTCAAAATGTATTTTTAATTAACAAAATGCCTGAAACAATCTACGTTATTTAACAATCGTTGACTCTATATACGAGGCTGAAAGTAAGAAGTTCACGCAATTTCGGGACCTACGGGAGAAAATACAAAACAGATATAATATTTTTTTGCACAGGTCTTTCAGCAATAGAAACCTAAGGTTATATAACTTGTAAATTCCTGTAATATTAATAAAAAAGTAAGATTGAACCCATGATGGGCTCCATTTTCCGCAACTCCACGACTAGCGCGTATTCTTCGTGGTCTAATATTATTAATTAAGTATTACTACAAATCAAAAGATATCATTAGTGTGTGACCCATAAGTCTCATTTCCTCTAATCCAAAGTTTTTAAGCCTCAGCAAAAAGTTTTCATCGTAAAGTAGATTAATCATCATCAATTAACAGGCTTTCTCTTTCTAATGATAAACCTCATCAACCGACCTCATTACTGAAACCTTCAAGGTATAATATCCTTAATAGATTAGGAGCTTAAATATTGTATATTTTTTTATTGATACATCTGTTATGTGATTTTATTCAACCTCTTTGATGACAAAGGAGTCTGTAGTCTCGTATTAAATAGTTACTGGCCACTTAGAATGTGAATTAATTATAAAAAGTTAGATGAAAAAAAAGCGCGGAAAATTCCACAATATTGTTTTATAAAGATTTGTATTTTGGAATAGTTGTGTTAAATTGTAAAATATGGTATTAATTAAAATGTATACAAAGACATGTTTTTTGTAGTTTTCTGTAGTTAAAAGACACGATAATACGTTATATGTTTGATATAAAATATATTGAAAATATAATAAATACTAGCTGCTGTTCGCGACTTCGTCCGCGTGGAATAAAAAATGTAGCCTATGTTACTGGGGGTTAATGTAGCTTTCTAATGGTGAAACAATTATCCGAGGGGCGCCTTTAGGCGCAGCGCCCTTTTAAGGCCGTTCGAGGGCCTTTCCTAAGGCGGCCAGTGGGCGTTGCGGAAGTTACTACCGTGGCCCCAGCGCCCACAATAATGGCCAAGAGGGAACAAGGTGGTTTAGTGCGGTATGCCCTCACTAGGAGGGTGAGTCCCACATACCCCCGTGAGCACTTTATTTTTTTATAAGAAAAGGGGCAATCGAGCAGCGGGAACACCGAGGTGATCATCGACGCCCATGGACATCTGCAATACCAGAGGAACCACAGATGCGTTGCCGGTCTTTTAGGAGGTGATAAGCTCGCTTCTTGAAGGACCCTAAGTCGTAGCGGTTTGGAAATACCGCCGAGGATCTAGACTAGGATCTAAAATATATTCCGCCTTGTAAAAAAAATTGTGTAAGAATTATTGAAATCAGCCCAGTAGTTTTTGAGTTATTTCAATACATAAAAAAATATAAAAATACAAAATTTCTCTCTTATATATTTAATAAATATTTATTCCGTCCATTTTGATATTTCAAACAGTAGCTTTTATTCAGCTTTGACATTTTGTATGAATATCCGAGTTCGCTCTCGGCGTATGTAATGTGAAAAGTATTTGCGGACAATGAGAATGTTACATTTATCAAGCTTTAAAAAACACAGATAAAATAAACGTTAATGTTTTTTCATGCGTAAAAAAGCTATAACTGTAATCAAGGTTTGTCTATAACTAGCACCCACGCCCTGGCTTCGCTCGGGTGCAAATCGTTATAATGCTGATACTAGATACTGCAGCGTTTGCAATGTGTTAATTTACGACGTCATATTGAAAACCTCTAAATTATCAGTGTTACTCTACTACATAAAAAAGCGTTATTGTTTTATAATATGTAAGGAGGAAGGATAAGGAAGAGAGGAACTTTGTATTTTTGTATGTGTTCCGTGTTTCGTCTGACGGGTGTGGTGCCGGAGACCTAATATTTATCCACTTTCTTTTTCTTACAAGGAAATGATGGGAAGAGGAAGTGGATTTTCTTTAGGACCCCTCCTAAAGAGGCAGACGCATAGGGAGGGATATCCTCTTGATGTGCGTCTCCTACTCCGAAGATAAGGGTAGGCAACGCATCTGTAATTGCAGATGTCTATAGCCAGCGGTCGCTTCGCTGTTTCAGCGAGTCCATGTGGCCGCTTGCTCGTTTGCCACTTTATAATATTTAAAAAAAAATGTATTGAAATAACTCATTTAATGGGCGATAACAAACATTCAGTTTTTCTGTAGTGTATTTAGTATCAGCATTGCACCCGTGCGATGCCGGGGCGGATCGCTAGTCTACAATAAATTCGTACATCTCATTGTGCTACGGTTTAATTCATCCCAATCACAATTGTTGGTCTAATTTGAATTTGCAGTGTTAATTAGACCGTTAAGTTCGCAATGCGCGTAATCCATTGCCGTTGAAGTTCGCGACCCGGATGCACATGCCAGCACCAAACGAACAATGTATGACAAATTTTGAATTTCATATTCACCGCGATTTCCATAACATAGAATGTGGTTACATAGTAATGTTTGGGCTCATGTTGTTGGCTTGTTAATAGATATCTAATTGATATTTGCTTACAAGCAGCATTCTGCATTTAATTATCACTTAAGGGACGGTTCCTGAAACGTCATTTAAATATGTAACAAAAGATAAACCATAAAATCATGCTAAACTCTTAATTTCATACAAATTCGATTAGATTGAAAAATAACTACAGGTCCCGAGTTCGACTCCCGCCATGAACCAATGTGATTTTCGATTTTCATATGTACATATTCACCCGACGCTCTTACGGTGAAGGAAAACATCGCGATGCAACCTGCACATATCGACGAAGAAATTCAAAAATATGTGTGAAGTCACGCAAAACACGCGCTAGTCGTGGAGTTGCGGAAAATTATGCCCATCATGGGTCGAATTACATTACTACTTACTATTACATTAGATTGAAAAGGATGCTAACTTCAAGATTCGATTAGAATTCGTCTGTAAAGCCTTGTCAAACAGGACAATATTTTAGTCGAGTAGCAAGACATTTAGTACCTAAACGTGTCAACAGAAACATTTTACCTAGTAGAGTAGATAAGTAAATCCTTTGTTTGTATATTTGCTACTCGACTACAATACTATTCTGGTGCGAACAAGGTTTAAGATGTTTCTTTTAGTGCAAAGTTTTGACATCCACATGAAACACCAAAAAGAATATTATAATGCCTCTAATTAGACCTTTAGTTACGTCTATGGAGACCATTTAACCAAAAAAAGTAGTTATTTATAACGAGAGGGCTTTTTCGTCTATTTTTCGTAGCATAATCCATGATTATTTTAGCGGTAACATAGTTAACATTTCTAATGTGAAATAAGAATGATATAAGGCTAACAAAGGGCAAACATTTGTAAACGTCTGGAACCTTAAAGTCATTAATTCTAACGGACTAAACCATTGGGTTTCGAACGTAAGAAAAATCGCCTTAAAGATTAAAATTAAATATAATCAGAGAATTAAATTCCCTTCCCATTTAACAATCAATTCTTATAGAGCAAATAACAGTATATAATTTATAAGTATGTTGATGTTGTTCAATATTTTTCGTGGTCATTTAAAATGATTTTATATTCATAAAAAAAAATCTAACCATTTTACATGGTCGCTCTGTAATCCATTTTCCAATTCTCTCCATTCCTGCGGTACGAGGCGTTTTCGACCCCGTACTTCAGTTACACTTTTCTTAGCAACACTGTGAGAGACTCATACGAGGTTTTTTAGACCTCGTATTCAGAAAACGTGTTAAACAATTTGACAAGGAGACATAAAGTAGATTCCAGTCACGTTTTAGTGCACTCAAAGTAATTCCCTTTAGATTCGCTTCAGTAGTTGTGTAAAGCGTCTCGGTATGGAGTGCATCTGTAATCCGAGAATCTTTTCATCGCTCCGAAAATGTAACAGATTTTATTCAATATTATATTCGAATTTTGTTGGGACACATTTTTCTTGAACTGTACACAGATACGGCTGATTTCAAAAGCCACTCAAATATTTAAGAGCGTCTTACATGTTAAGTCCACGGTTAAACACCGATTTCTACTGCGATCTCGTTTCATTTTGACACCACTTAGATTTCTTAGAGTGTTTGGACATTCGGACGATAGTATTATATTTTTCCTAATTTTGCTGTTTATAATTTTAATCATATTATGGACAGCGCCATCTACTTTAAAAATTAATAAAATAAGTAACCAAATATTTTTACAGAATACAATTTATCTATTGTTCCAATAATAATTTTAAAATAACAAAGAAGATTTTAAGCAAATCGTTATTGTTTTAAAATAAGTTTAAAACAAAAGTATTATTTTAAATGTAAGAACGTTAAGTCTATAGAAATTCATAACTTTACAACTTTGTTACAACTTACAGCTATTAGCCAACTTAAAACACTCTTATGGGTACACTTTACTTGTAACTTAATACTCTACAAAGTTAATTTAAGTAATTTTAAGTTATTATAACCGTTACTATAATCGTCCAGACGTTCTCGTATTATTATTATTGTCTATACTAATATTATAAAGAGGAAAACTTCGTAATTTTGCACATATTAAATAACTCAAAAACTACTGAGTCGATTACAAAAAATCACCATTAGAAAGATCCCCGAGTAATATAGGCTATATTTTTTATTCAGCTAGTTGTAAATATGTTTAAAAGCTTAGCTCTAATAAAGCGGGTTGTATCTTTAATATTTATTCGACTCGAAATAACCAAGGGCATTTCAAGGACATGCGTAGTGTATTGGCTATGGTCTGGTTGTCTATGGGTGTCTCGAGCATCACGCCATGTTGGCAGTCGTGTCAGATGTCATGCCGGCGAGAGGTGCGCGTGTTGGGTACGATTATAGACGCGGTGTAGTGATGATTGAGCTATAATATACTCCTAGGACTGAAATGTTACAATTATCAATAATTACGTCACTTTATAATGATTTGAACAATGCATTTAATCCTTACTAATCCCACAATTGTAGTGATTAGACAAATTTCTCACGAACAGATCATTTAAGCTCATTATGTTATTAATGTATTGCAGTACGATAATAGCATGAGCGTCGGTGACTCAGGGGTTCAGCTCTTGACTTGTAATCTACAGGTCACAAGTTTGAATCCCGCCATCTACCAATGTGTTTTTCATTTTTCGAATTTCATATGAACATTACCCGTCGCTCATACGGTGAAGGAAAACATCGTGATGTACATATCGGCGAAGAAATACAAACATATGTGTGAAGTCGACCCGCACTGGGCCAGCGTGGTTGACTATGGCCTAGTGACCCCTTAGGGGGTAGGCTCCGCGCCCCGAGAGTGGAGCGAATAGAGAGCTAATCATGATGATGAATATAATAATATCAAGGCCAATTATAAATACTACTTCAGGTTTAAGATGAAGAGTAATATCGATTGCTTATCCTGAAAAATATGCTATTTTGTTCAATAGGTAAACCACTTAAGGCTTAATTCTAGGACCTGTTCATTTCCAAAAAATCAAATTACTTCTTATCGCGTTGTAATAGTTTTGATTCGGTCTTTTTCGACGTAAACTTTACTCCCATACTCTAGGACTCTTAAGCCTTGTACGCACTAGGATAGTAGTTTAGTCGAGTAGCAAGTAACAAGTATCCGAACAAAGGATTTACTATAATACTATTTTACTACAATGTTGCTGTTTGGCCACGTTTAGTAACTAAATTACTACCCTATTGACTAGGTTTAGGCTTAAACAAGTCCGAACAGCAGTAAATCCTTTGTTCGGATAAATGCTACTTGCTACTCGACCTAAATACTATCCTGGTGTGAACAAGGCTTTAAAGAAGTTTCAAAAAATGTTTTAAAGTCAACGCAAAATGTTTGTAGCTACTTACTTCACCGTGATCCGATTATAGCTACTTTACTCAGATGTAGTTGTCCCAGAGACATTCTTAGCGCAACAACCTTTTGCTATACTTTAAACTTTTCATCGCGAACAACATTTTTTTCTTAAACTTACTCATAGCAAATAAAAACTTTTCTTTCAATTTATTATAACTGCTGTACGAATAAGGCTTTTAGTTTTTACTTAATTTCTGCGAAACGGGGTCTAAAACACCTCGTACAAATCTTATTATCTATACTAATATTGTAAAGAGAGATTTTTTTTAGTTTTGTATCTATCGAAATAACTCAAAACTACTGGGCCGATATCAAAAAATCTTTCACCGTTAGAAAGCTACACTGTCCCCGAATGACATAGACTATATTTTCTTAATCCAGCACGGAAGAAGTCGGGGACAACAGCTAGTGGATAATAATATAAATTTGTGCATCAAAACTAGCAATTTACGATCCAATACATCTAACAAATGTCAATTATTGTCAACATTGTCATTTCGTTAGTTCTGGGAATGACGCATTTCATTCATTCGATAATCAGCATATTTGTTAAATAGATACATTGGATATTTGATAATTAGGCCCTTTGTACACTAGGTTAAATATATAATATGTTTTTAGCATCTAAGTGGTATACGGAATACAATTTTACTTATCTTTTGTTTATATTTTAAAGTGGCAAACGAGCAAGCGGTGGACGGAGTCACATGAGACTGTTAGTTTAATTATACTATGATCTATAGACTTCGAAAGTAAATATCCACACTTTATTTTATAGATGATTTTATAACTTTTTGGATTAACGGATCGTTCAATAAAATAGGATCACAAAAGGAAATTGCTTTTGACGGCTCATTTTTTTTATTTCTCCTCCGTTATAAATGATTTCGATCCTTGTGATATATAGTTTTTTATTTTCGCCTTCATATTTTGATGTCGACATCAATACGTGTCGAAACAAATTATTTTTATACTCCATAAAGCTTTGTTCGGACTAGGAGTATTTTAGTAAAAAAACGTGTCCAAACAGCAACATTTTGGTAGAGTAGATTTGTAACAGTTGTTCGCGCCAGGTTATATTTTAGTAGAGTAGACTAGTAAAACGTTTTAGTCGAGTCAATCCATAGTATTTGAAACACCAATGGCCTCATGGTTTGTAGTAAGAACTACTTTGAGGTTACCCAACATGCAGTACAAAGTGATTCGATACCGAACATCAAAAATGTATAGAACTGATAATGACGTTCGATATCTTACATCTAACAAGTACATGGCTTATCGAATGTCATTGTCAGTTTCATACATTCATGCCGATTCCTTCAGCGATATCGCCAATTGAAAGATACTTTGGGTGACCTCCTAGAGCTACTGGTCGTGGGTCTGAATCCTACCATTCGACTATTATGAACCATAGCCTATATTTAGCATTAGGAAATGCATTTTTGCTACCCCTGTTTCCAGTAGGGTATGTGGGATTCGCCTGCCAAGACGTGGTCAGAACAACTACTAAAGGCAATGATGTTCCTTCTGACTGCTTGTTGATCGGGTCATATCCATTTAACAAGCTTTTTCGAGTGTTTTTTTATAGGAGAAGGGGGCAAACTAGCAGCGGAACAACTAGATTAATTAGTCCGACGCCCATAGACATCTGCAACGTCAGAGAACCACAAATGTGTTGCCGGCCTTTGACGGAGGAGTACGCTCTTTTCTTGATGGCCCCTAAAAAATAAACGTTTGGAAATACCGCTGAGGACATGGTATGATGCTGGTTTTGGGTAAGGGAGTTCTTTAGTATTATTTAGTAAAAAAAATATCACTAATAGACTACATAAGGGATCACTAAAAGACTCTGAGTATAGCAACGTTAGCGCTCTTAGAAATTATTTAATATTTCTTTTTGAGTTATTAAATATAATTGGCTTTCTTTTTCATAAGAATCTTCTCTCGCTTCGTTCCATTAGCAGCTAATTTAGTATTCCCGCTCACGAACAAACACTAAGTAACGGAATATCATCAATAAGGTATTACATGCAAATACTTACATTTCATTAAATATACGAGAATAAATGATTTATTTGCATAATTATGCAAACTGGGGGGCTACCCAGAGATTTTTTTATATTATAAAGTGACAAACGACCAAGCGGCCACCTGAACTCGCTGAAATAGCGAAGCGACCACTGCCCATAGAAATCTACGATTGCAGATGCGTTGCCTACCCTAAATCTTCGGAGGAGGAGACGCACAGCAAGAGAATAATTCCTCTCCCTATGCTTCCCGTCCCCCGGAAAATCCACTTCCTCTTCCCATCATTTTCTTATCGGAAAAGAATAGGAAGGGAAAGTGGATTAAAAATTATTCCTCCGGCACCACACTCATCAGACGAAACACGGAATAGCTTCCATTTGACGCCTGTCTTCTGTATGGTCGTGGTATTTCAACGGGCGAGCCGGACAATTCGTGCGAAGATCTTAAAGCGGGCTCTACCACTGTCAAAAAGTATCTTTCCATTGGCGTTATCGCCGATGGAATCGACAAAAATGTATGAAACTGACAACGACATTCGGTAAGTCATGTGGCTTGTCACGTCTGAGATATCGAATGTCTTTGTAGCTGTACTTTGGGTAACCCCACAGATAAATGCTACAGCCTTGCTACACATATGCTACGAATACCCTAAGTATGTGCTACGAAACAGCTACGATATAGCTACGTAATTGCTACGAATAAGACATTTTTAGAACGACTATTTAAAAACACGTCTAAACAAAATACTAACACTGTTTTAAACATGCAAAATTATACCTTCTGCCTTCTAAATAAGGTAAATATTGCTCTGAATAGTTTGTAAGTTAAATAATTCAAGCAAATACGTAGTGTCAACACTCATCTACATATTAAGGGCCGCAACACACACAGTGCGTGTTTGTCGACTCTAACGACAGGTAAGAGGTAAGTACTTTGACTTTTAATGACAGGACATGACGAACTCACATATTCCTATGCCACATTAGTATCAATAAGCTACACTTACTTGCTAGTCTGGTCGTTTGATTTACTTATAAGTGCTAAGTTCCGACTTAACAGGTCCTGTTATCTCTAAATTTAGACATAAAATACTACGACATATAGCTTCTCTTTCATGTCGTGTCCATGTCTGCCTGCCATTTAGTCGTCGTTATTTTGTGTTCGTACTGTTAACATGGATGGAGGACTAATTTTAGTCCATTTTCCCTTCCTTTTCTTTTCTTATAAGGAAATGATGGGAAGGGGAAATGGATTTGGTGGGGGAGGGGACGCAAAGGAAGATAAATTATCCTCTTTCTGTGGGTCTCCTGCCTTGTAGACTAAGGGTAGGCAACGCATCTGCAATTACAGATGTCTATGGACAGCGGTCGCTTTGCTATTTCAGGGAATCCAGGTCGCCACTTGCTCGTTTGCTACTTTGTAATATAAAAAAATATTCACAAAAATAATACAACGGCGCGGTGCCTAGTCCATTCTCTATAGTCAATGTTTTGTACTCTCTAACGTGTAAGATGTACAAATATGAATGTAACTTTCAATGTAGCTCGTTAGGCTTCATTATGAATGCTATTTGTAATTATTTTAGTACATATGAATATTTTAAATCATGGCACAATCAACGTTGAATTGTTTGCTTTGTTGTCTTGTTTTAAAAAATATATAAAGTACTGCGATAACCGAGGATCAATAAGTCGTCGATTCTACGATACTGGAGGACACTCGGAACTAAATAAGATAGACCAGGGGTCTCATTGGACCAAATTATGTATCATAAGAAGTGCAAGGAACAAGGATGTGCTGTATTTTGGAATAAATGTTCTGAATGTACCAGTACCAAATGTAGCAACCAGCTCCGCCTTCGCACGAGTGCAATTATCATTAGTATGGCTTTTACATACAACGTTCACAGTTTTTCTGTAGTGTATTTAGTATCAGTATTGCATCCGTGCGAAGCCAGGGCTGGTCGCTAGTATTAATATATTGGCAAAAAACATATAATTTAAATAACGTAGCCACCTTTCGTATATAAATTAAAAGTCAACATGAAAAAAAATATTCCAACGCCCTAATAGCGAGGAAAATTACAATTTATGACATTTTTGTACACGAAAAGCGTTGTATCCAGTTGACAGGTGTCATATTTATCTCGGTTGGGTTAATTTTCTTTCGCTTCTTTTGCCTTTGTGTATTTTCAGCGTATTCAAAAATTTGAACATCTTTTTTTTAATTAAAGAAACACTCGATACAATACAAATATCGGAATATTGGTTTCAAATAATAATGTACACTTCAGTGGCCTAGATCTGTGCAAGTATACAAGACTAGCTGTTGTGCGCGACTTCGTCTGCGTGGAATTAAATAATATAGCCTATGTTACTCGGGGATAATGTAGCTTTCTAATGGTGAAAGAATTTTTTAAATCGGCCCAGTAGTTCTTGAGTTATTTCAATACATACAAAAATAGAAAGTTTCTCTCTTTATAATACTAGTATATGTAGATGACATCCAAAAGAGAGACTACTTTATCTTTCAATTTTAAAGTCATTTTTCAAAAAATAGCATCTTACTATTTACTAATAGGAGTATAATAAATACGGAAGTTAGATTGGATGCATGGATATTTGAAGGTATCTACGATACAGCTTACGATTCTGAAATGTTGCACAGATATAAAATATAGTTTGGAAGAAAACATAGGCTAGTAATCAAGTTTTTTTTAATTCCTCACAGTCAGAGTCGCGGACAACAGCTAGTATAAACCATACAAGTGTTTTCAATTTTAAAATGCACTACCGTTTGTATAATAGAAAATAAAATCAATCAGAACAGTATCGATACTGGCCGTGTTTGGTCTATTGTGTTCAACTATTGCCAACTTTCTAAAGCAAATCTCTTATTGTTCACTTACGAGTACAGATTAAATGCTGTGATTGAAAAAGGAAACCCAGTTCTTGATACGTTGTGAAAGTGATATAAGCTATTGATAGGAGAATTCATTTCTTTATTTATTTTTATGATACAAAGTGGTAAACGAGCAAGTGGCCACCACGATTCGCTGAAAATTCCGAATTGACCCCTGCCCATAGATATCTGCAATTGCAGTTGCGTTGCCTGCCCTTAATCTACGAAGAAGGAGACGTACAGCAAGAGGATAATTCCTGTGTCCTCTCCCCCGCCAATCCACTTCCCCTTCCCATAATTTCCTTATAAGGAAATGGTAGGAAGGAAATGTGTAAAATTAGACCTCCGACACCATACGACGAGTATAGCTTCCAAACACGGTATAGCTTCCATTTGATGCCTGTCTTCTGTATGGTCGTGGTTTGTTACCGGCCGAACCGGACAATTCGTGGGATGATGTTATAGCGGGCTCTACCACAACACTGGTTAACAACAGTTAACTGAGGGAGAACAGCATGAAACCCTTTAATTTTAAAGGCTTTATTAGTATAATTGTGATTTAATAATTTTGCATTAAATGTTTAAAACTGTGTGAAATTATGTTTTAAAATAATATAAATTAAAAATTACACACAAACAGATGCACTTGTTCTCGTATTGTTTATTCAAGTCACCTATTTTAGTCAGAGAACGTGAAAAATATTAAATGCATTTAAAAAACAGGAACGTGTTACGTTTTTTGAACATCGTGTCAGTTACAAACAAAAATACATAGGGGATCATGTAAGCCGGTTTTATACATATAAAAGCACTAAATTTTCATAAGCGACATCCCCACGTCATTCTGTCACCCTGGTACAATATACACTATGACAGGCGTTTCAAATTTGAAATAGGTTTTTTGTACGTGATTTATTTATTTTTGTATCACACTATTTTACCCTACGGCTTGATTAGACCGAGTCCGCGCAAAAAACGGAGATTTTTATTCGGCGTAAGGCCGTTTTTTGCGTGACATCGGTCTCAAGAAGCTTTAAGGTTAGCAGAATGGAACATTTACTTTCTTACATAGACTTTTGTCTTTTTATTTCAGTGGACTAAAATTAGGGCACTTACCCCAAAGTAAACGTAGTTGATTAAAAAACCAGTTGATGGTAGTTGTCACTATTATGTTATAATTATAACCGTTTCCCTTTTATTACTCGTATTTAATATTAACTACATAATAAAAAAATCGCTTATAAATGAATACTACTCAGTGCATTTTTTATATTTAAATTGTGGTCAATCAATTTGAATTAAACATTTTCTCTTGTGGCTTTCCCCCTTGTTAATGTCACCTTACCCAAGTCAATGTCCAACTTAACTCGTTTTGAGATCAATCAATAAATTGAATTAGCTACGTGACTATAATTGGTAATTTATTTTTATTCTAATCTTATAAAATTTTCATCAGTGGTAGAGCACGCTTCAACATCTTCGCACGAATTGTCCGGCTCCCCCGGTGTTATACCACGACCACACAGAAGACAGGCGTCAAATGGAGGCAATTCCGTGTTTCGACTGATGAGTGAGGTACCGGAGGTCTAATTTTAGTCTACTCTTCCTTCGTATCCTTTTCTTTTAAGGAAATGATGGGAAGGGAAAGTTGATATGGCGGGTGACGGGACGTTCAGGAAGAGGAATTCCTCTTGCTGTGCGTCACCTCCTCCGTAGATTAAGGTTAGGCAACGCATCTGCAATTGCAGATGTGTATGGGCAGCGGTAGCTTCGCTATTTTAGCGAGTTCTGGTGGCCGCTTGCTCGTTAGCCACTTTATAATAGCAAAAAAAGTTGTAGAATCGATTTCACGGATCGAATATTGATTACAATTTTAAATGACGTTCCAGATATTATCTGTCTCTATACTTAAATTTATTTCTTAGTACTCTAGTTCATTTTATTTGTATCAGAAATGTTGTTACGAATTTCTCTTAAACATTTACGCCGATAACCCATATAGAAATAATTGAATTACAACGTTCATCAAGCAATTATCTCGATCTAAGAATATCAAAGCGTTCCGAAGTAAAGGTGACAAGAGCTATCAGATCATTAAATAATTTCAATAAAGTCAGATGCAAAGAGAACATAATAAACAGAATTACTTTTCGAACAAATTGAACAACCTTTGAGTAATTTGATATTTTTTAGATGAACTTAATTAAGTAAATAGAAATAATTACAAATGACATTTGTAAAAATAATTATGTTTAAACGGTAGAATTATAAAACTTTAAACTTTCGTGAAACACTAACTATACTTTTGAGCTCCCGATATTTCAGTTAAATCGTGGTAAGAATCCCGTTTCTTACGAACAATATGTTAGAACTATTATTTCAGTATTGAATACAAAATGTTACCAGAAATCGGCACTTAATTTTACCGCAAAGGCAATAACATTTTATATAAAAAACAATACGATTATCTGTCAAAATCTGATAAATTCTGATTAATTTATTAAAAAATTCCTAAGACATAATTATAAACTAAAATTAAACGGCTAAACAGTCACGCTTTAATCCCACACGCAAGTCTAACTCAAGGCTGAAGAGCCCCCGATGGGTTCAAAAACAGTCGGTACCGTTTGTGGATCAACGTGAGTGTTTAGCTGCAATTTTAGAATCCAGAGTAAGTTAACTGACTCACCTGAGTTATACTCCAGTAGCGGTCCAAAGATATTAGGCACAAGTTCATTATAGATGCTGTACATAATAACACATCCATCGCGGAATGTATCTCGCACCACCAGAAACCGAAAATCCAATAACCCATTAGCTCATTAGCTAAAGAGAACGGCATTATCACTAGTCCTAGAAAGAAATCCGACACCGCCAATGAAGCTATGAACCAGTTCTGTATGTTCTTCAAAGCTTTCTCTGTCACTATTGCGATGATCACTAACATGTTACCGACCACCACCATTATCATTAACACTGTCACAACCACTGATGCTATGATTATATGCGCTGGAGAATATCCACTAGGGTACCACGTCTTGAATATCACTTGGTTCACGATCGTATCGTTTGTTGTGTTCCCGTATGACGTGTTCATCTGCAGAGCGAAGTATTCCTCTTGACTGATGTACGTTGGACCAAGAAATGATGAATTGAATCCCAATGTACCGTTCACATTTGTATTCATAGTAGTCTTCGCAGAGTACAGTGTAGTATTTGGAACCATTTTTAATATAGATTCACAATTTCTAACTACGTATTATTATAAAGACAGTGAAGGTTTTAGTTTTGGCCCCGATTTTAACGAGTATTGCATATAGGAACGGAATTAATTTAGAAGATAAAAATTAATTATGTTTCTCCAAAGATTTATGTATCACTTTGGAACTAAGGAAACTATATCTTAGCGTATTGATAAATTACACTATTATAAAACTTTTATAATATTTACAGATAAAAATGTATCCCCAACTACAAATATCTTACCTAATATTGCTTTTGAATTTAAAATAAATCGACGACTAAACGACAAATAATAATACTCGCAAATTAATAATACTTTAGACTCGCGTTCCCACTGGCAACATACAAAGAAGCGTACCTACATTAACTAATGAAGTGTATTAAAAAACCGAACTCCAATCACTTTATACAATGGTAGGAGCAATATCGTGACGTCATCGTGTAACTCTGTCCTTTCTCCTGTCAGAGAATCTGTCAGTTTTGGCGAACATCTTTGACATTTTGACATCACATATTCACACGTGGGCTCTCACTTCCATGGCTATCAGTTCATCAAGCGTCAGTTATCGGTTTGCCATTAACGCTGTTAGGCTCCGCAATCGAAGATTTCTTAAATGATTAATATTTTTATAGTTCTGTTTCATTCCATGTCGCTTTGTACCTGTAACAGAGGAACTGAAGTTAAAATTCAACCTTATATTGACTACATTGAAATGTGATCTGGTACGGCCTCTAAAGTATCTGAAACTAGTCAGCATTCTACAAAGAAGGACTCAAAACAGGTCCGAAAAAAGTCGGGACAATACAATACGTGTCCGAATCTATTCGGCTCACTACCAAGAAGAACCCCAACATGTCCGACTCTAGTCGGCTCACTCCAGTGGACCCCGAACAGGTCAGATCCTAGATCGTAAATACACTTTTTAACTTTGTTATTTGGTGGTATGGTGGTATGTATGTTCACTCGGGAAATGCTTCGCGATTTTAAAAAGCAAAAAGAATCCGGCAGCAGTGGAATGGTGACCCGCGGCGCGGACAAGCTGGCTCCAGTGGCGCACCGGCTGGCGAAGAGCGAGAAGTCGTCGCGCGTCATGGGGCCCGCCATCTACAACCGGCTGCCGGACCACGTCACAGCGGCTTCCAGCCTCGCTTCGTTTCGAACTAAACTTAAATCTTGGCTGCTACAGAAAGCCTTTTATTCAGTAGGAGAATTTTTTGTTAGCTTGACTATATAGATTTTTATTAACCTAACACAATTATTATTTTTTTTTTCTTTAAAAGACGTGTAATTTATATTATCAATAAATTATTTGTATTTGTATTTGTATTTGGTTCCATGGTTATAATTTACATTACATTGTCCAGCAGTGGGCACAAAAAGGTTCATGATGATTGTATTTACATTATAATTTATATTTAAAATATCAATCTTTATTAGGGACTATTTTAATAGATTTCTTATACCTTTATCATTCACTTTCTGAATATGATTTAATAAAGTGGAATAATTATTATTCTGCCTCCGTTGCATATAATGCATTCCTCGGGGGTTATCCAAAGTACATGCGCTACAAAGCGATTCGATGGCGAACATCAAAAATGTATGAAACTGACAATTACGGTCGATTCTCACACGTGACAAGCACATTATCGAATGTCACTGTCAATTTCCTACGTTTTTGTCGATTCCATCAGCGATATAGCCAATCGAAAAGCACTTTGGATAGCCCCCCGGGTACGTAAATGTGGTACACTCGTGCCCGATTTTAAATGCAGAACTTTTAATCAATAACTCTGTGAGTTCGAACTCTATCAATCATGCATTACCTTTATGAGTACAGTCGGTAAGAAAAGTGAATAATTCACTATAAAAATTGAAAAATGCTTTACCAATAGTTTTTTTTTAAATAGAATGTAAATACACTATTTTTCTATTTTCTGCTATACAGACTAAACTCTTCATGTTATGTTATAACGTGAGAAACTTTGTATTTTTTTTGTACTGAAATAACTCGAGAACTACTGGGCCGATTTCAAAAAATATTTCACCATTAGAAAGCTACATTCCCGAGTAACATAGGCTATCTTTTAATTCCATGGGGACGAAGTCACTAACAACAGCTTGTTAAATATATTTATCTAGCTTACATAGGTAAGGTCGCACTCAGAGTCACTTAAGTGTTCTTCAGGGTACTTTTTCACTCTAAATGACGCCTTAAACGGCCATGGAGAGTTAGTAGAAAAATTCCATAACGGTAATTTAAAAACTAAAGCTTGTTTACTAAAGTAATCGATTTCAAATAATAAAAATGCATTGAATTGAAAAAGCTATCACAACTATTGGCAGTTCCGTGGCTTTTGTTGAAGATAAAAAGGATAGAAAAGGCTATTTCACATCGATACACCCTTTTTGTTTGGTTTTCAATTAGGGAAGTGAAGATTGATCTCTCGTTCGATGCACTCTTTTTACTTTCACGTGAAATGAAACTGTACCGCACTGTACCTACAGCTTCAATTGATTTTTTATTTCTAATTACTACGTGTGTTTATTTTATACCGTTCAATTTTGAAATTAAAAATCATCGCGGAAACTAATCATGCGTTTAAAAAGTACCTATTTATAATTACTTGAACATCTATCATTTTTAAAATTTTCAGTTTTAACTGTACAGTTCAACTGCGCAGATAAAACTGACATGTGTAGGCAAAACTGAGAACTGTACAATTCTACTGTGCGGGTCAAATAGACGTGTGCACGTCAGTTTTAACTGCACAATTAAGCTAAGCTAAGTTAAGCTAGCTTTAAGTTTATAAAAACACTAGCAACCCAACCCGGCTTCACACGGGTGCAAATCGGTATAATGCTGATACTAAATACTGCAGCGTTTGCAATGTAAGTGCTAAAAATGTGTTTATTTACGACAACATATTAAAAACCTCTGAATTATCAGTGTTACTCTACTATATTGTGAATGTATTATACATGAAAACCATCCTCGTGAATCACTCTATCTATTAAAAAAACCGCATCAAAATCCGTTGCGTAGTTTTAAAGATTCAAGCATATATAGGGACAAACATAAAAGAGCGTTATTGTTTTACTATGTAAGGATAAGGAAGGAGAAGGATATTTAGTTGACTATTCTTCTCTGTACTCTTATATAAATATCTCGTTTTTTTCATTAATAAAGAAATAATAAATTATCAGATTTAATCCATCATTGAGAAGATTCAATAAACATGAGGTGCGGATTAAAAACACAATATAATTTTAAAGCGACATAATCCTTGAAACTGATTTTATTGAAATGTGAAAATCTACCGAGATTGATAAAATATTAAAAACTGAATATGAAATCGCTTCGGATTTTTCGGTAAATCCTGGTGACCACTTGCTCGTTTGCCACTTTGTGTAATGAATAAAAAAAATTAAAAGCTTATTTTTTACTAGCGACCCGCACCGGCTTCGCACGGGTGCAAAACTGATATTAAATAAACTACAGAAAACCTGTGAAAATTTTATATAACAGCCATACTAACAATAATGAACCCGTGCGAAACCGGGGCCGGTCGCTATATATATATGTATATAAACCTTTCTTACTAATCACTCTATCTATTAAAAAAACCGCATCAAAATCTGTTGCGTAGTTTTAAAGATCCTAGCATATATAGGGACAAAAAACACTTATTTTATACTATGTAAGGAAGCATCATAAATACTAGTTATTAACATACATTTTTCATTTATTAATTTTTGTACAAACGTATTACGAGTATAGAAAAGAATAACAAAATAAAGTCACTTATTAATGTGGCAAATTCTCAAAATATATTTCTGCGCAAAAACATTTCTAAAGCCAGCTAAAGACATTCCGTTTTTCTAACTGTACAGTTTTAACTGTGCAATTAAAACTGACGAATACTCTCGACTGTACAGTTCTCAGTTTTGCGTTACGTTAGTTTTAACCGCGCAGTCCAACTGTACTCTTAAAACTGAACGTCTGTAGCTAGCCTTATCCGCCAAAATTCAAATCATCATAGCTACCAAAACATCGGTATTAAATTCCATATATTTTGAGTTTTTGTTCTTTCTGTTTATAATATTATTCTTATATAGAGAGTTATTATATAATTTTATACCTTAAAAACTCAAGATTGGCAGCTTAATGTTATTGATAGAAGTAGTTTATTGGAGGTAATTAATATGGTTAGCGAGCGTCGCCTTTACTTAATAGAGCTACCGTCAGGTGTGAACTATTAACTTAGCTTGCAACTTTAACTTAAACATTATCGTAGAATTCCACGGCCGTACTGTAAGTCTACATTCACACGGACGCTTTTTTAACGTCTGTGTTTGCGATATTTAACGCCCTCGCTTACATGATTGTGAACGCGTGTGAACAATATGGTAATGCATTTGTTCTCATTCAGCGCTTTTTTAGCGCGCGTTAAAAAAGCGCTCGTATGTTTGCGGGGTAAACTCTATAAGCTAGTCATTCCCTGGTCCCAGCGGACAAAAACTACAAGAAAATAGAATTATTTTGTAGCATTTTGAAAAGGTTTACGTTAATATTTAATGCAAAAATTATCAGTTCTTAAGCAGAGCTGGGAAGTCTTATGAAATATTAATAAATCAAACGTTGGCAATTAAATATTCACAAATTACTCAGTAAATAATTAAAATTTAATAATTTCTTCCAAAAGAACATATTTTACGAATAAAGTGTAAATTAAGATTTCCATTTGAAGATGACGTAATGAAAGGAAACACGTAAAATAAATGTAATTAATATGCTCAATTTTGGATTGATGGATCTTGATGAATTTCGCACAGATGTAGGACATAGCCTGGAAGAACAAATAGACTATTTATTAAGTTTTTTTTAATTCCACGCGAAAAAGTCTTGGCCTACAGCTAGTCATTATTAATTGTTTACTTCAACACAAAGATGTGAATTTGGTACACTTATGCCCGTTCTCACCAACGAACACCTAAAGTAGTTTAAGATAGGTTTTTGCTTAAGGGTCTCCCTATATCTAACGGATCCCTTCCGGTCTTAAGTGACACTTAATTGTTGATGAAAACGAAAGTGTTATGTGACATTTAAAATGAGTTAACGGTTACTTATAATTTAGGGATTGTTGGTGAAAACGGCCATAAGGAACGTCTAAATAATTATTAAATAATAAACGATTCTAAGTGAGAAAGCTTCTTTTTAACTGATTTTTCTAGTTAATTGAACAGGTCGTTGTTCTACTTCGTATATATCCAATTAAGAAATGTTTGAAACAGTTGTAAAAGAAATTCGATTGAAAAAGTAGTGTCTATTTAATCCGGCAGAGGTCGCGCTCCACATAACGAGTGGCATTAAGTGGCATTCCTTAGCGAGAATGTGGAATATTGGATGTTCAGGGTACATTCATTGCCTTGCCTATCGACCGACTGACATTTAAGTAAGAAAGTAAAGATGCCATATTTTTTTTTCTATCGTCTTACATTCTATTGTATATTTCGATTTAAATGAGAAGCTGTATAATATGACGTGCTAGTACAATAATATAGAAAATTGTCAGTGTTTTCTAAGTTCAAAAAAGTATTTGAAATATTGACAGATCAAGGTTTCTTCTTTAATGTTTCGTTCTTTTAATTCAACAGAGAAAAGTATCAACTTTTAATTTTAAGAAGAAGAACAGAATATTGAAAAAAAAACTTAATTAAATTACTAGATGTCGCGACTTTCTCTTCGTGTAATATAGTCTATGTAACTTGGGGATAACGTAGCTTTCTAATGGTGGTAGAATTTTTTAAATTGGCACAGTAGTTTTTGAGTTATTTCAATACATACAAAAATACAAATCTTTCCTTTTTATAATATTAGTATACATATTAACTCTTACGGTGAAGAAAAACATCGTGATGCCTGTACATATCGGCGAAGAAAGTAAAAGATATGTGTGAAGTCACTCACTGGGCCAAGGTGGTTGGCTGTGGACTGGTCATCTCGCAATAAGATAGTTTTTTAGTCGAGTAGGAAGTAATTTAGTAACTAAACGTGTCCGAATAGCAACATTTTAGTAGAATAGATTAGTAAATACTTTGTTCGGATACTTGTTACTTGCTACGCGACTAAAATGCTATTCTAATATAAACAAGGGCTTAGGGTAGGCTACGTGCCCTTCGGTCGAGACGTATTGCAAGCTGGTGATGATGATTTAATATCATAGCTATCAACTATGAAATGATAACTTCAATCAAGTTCAAAATTATCTCAACTTGAATACAATAACATTGAAGCTGTAGCTAACTCAACTCTAATTAATTAAACGCGGGAGCATTTTTCGCAATTCCAAATGGAATTTTTCGCTACCAAGAAATATTTTGCGTAGTAAAATATTCCGCAAGTTTAAATAAAACTTAAAAATACAAAATTTGCTTAACCATTAAAGTATGAAATGAGTTAATTAACTTAAAAACTGTTATATAGTTTAAGATCCCTAGACACCAGGCTTACGTCATTTTACAGAGACAAGATTTTGTGAGTACGCATGAAGGAATATAAACACATAATTGATTGATAAATAATGTGTCTCCAATAATTATAATCGTATGACTTTGACGGTTGTAAGAATTATACTTTTTGAGAAAATCTGTCTAGAGTTCAAAAGTAGCGGGTGGCCCGGATTATTTGCTATCCAGTGTATAGAGTGTTATTTTGGTAGTAACAGGATTTTTTCTAAAACTAGATTTTTTCTTATGTGTGCTAATTTATTTGGAAATTTTAGGGGTATTTGGCAGATAGTATAAGTGCCCGGCAATGGAGGCCGAGATATCTAAAGTTATACCAAAGAAGGTTCCATTTTATACACCTTTACAACCAGTTGTCTCCCAAAGTTATCACAATCCAGAATCCATAGGCGCTGGTCGTTTACCTGGAGCACATACACAGTGAAACTTTCAGGTTTTATAAAATAACGAAGGTCTGGCGAGTCACAGATCCTAGTCTATTAAATGACTGTGCGACAGTTCAATAAAATAGTCGGAATGACATATTATTAGTACGTGACGTTACGAAAACAATCAACCATTGTCATTTCAAGATAGAACTATTAGATAGAAGTTTTCCGGATCATTTTTCAGCGTGACAAGGAGTTTAGTGTCGGTGTACACGGCGTTATCGGGGGTAGAGCAGGCCATCGCGGAACAACCAACAATCACTCAATGTCATCCGAACATAATTAAGTTCTTCCATACTTGTTGGGAACTTGTCGTTCCAATTGAAAGTTGTTGTTTTTAACCATTAGGTGGCGCTTTCTTTTTTGGGTTACTTTATTGATTTAGAAATCCAGTATGTTTTGGTATTTATACTAATAAAACCTACCTTTAGGTTTTTGTTGTCTTAACTTCAATAAAATCGAAAATATTCTTCGAACTTTTTATTATTAAAAAAAAACGTGCAGTGGAAACTAGCTATTTAACATAGAACGCAAAAAACATCTATGAGAATATAATAGAAAAAAACTTATATGAAAATCATCACAAACTAATCTTCCAAACTTATTTACCTACAAAACAAAACTATAGTTATTTAATTCCTTATCAACATTTCTATTAAACATGTCAATTATAAAAAAACTTTCACCTGGAGCTCGCAGTAAATATCTCTCAGCGCTAAATAACCGGCACCGAGTGACGCCTAATTAAAGACCTGCATTTCTTACGACATTTATTTTCTAGAGTCTTATAGACGTATTTATCTATGAAATAAATGAAAAATACTATAGCTCTAAATTATATCATAGTTAAAATTAGAGACTAAACTATATAAAACAGGCTGTTGTTCGCGACTTCGTAAGTGGAAATAAAAAAATATAGCATATGTTACTCGGGGATAGTGTAGCTTTCTAATGGTGAAAGAATTTTTGAAATCGGCCCAGTAGTTCTTGTGTTTTTTCAATACATACAAAAATACAAAGTTTCTCTATTTACAATATAATATTATTATAGACTAGCGATCCGCCCCGGCTTCGTACGGGTGCAATGCTGATACTAAATACACATCACTTCACTACATAGTACAAAACAACGTTTTTCTGTTTTTAATATCAGCATTGCACTCGTACGAAGCCGGGACGGGTCGCTAGTTATACATATAAACCTTCCTCTTCAATCCCTCGATCTATTAAAAAAAACGCATCAAAATCCGTTGCGTAGTTTTAAAGATTTAAGCATACATAGGGATATAGGGACAGAGAGAGCGACTTTATTTTATACTATGTAGGGTCTAAAGGCCAAATTCTGAATGTCGCATCCGAATGTCGCATTTTATCTCTTAAAAATACTTAAAATACGTAAGAGTACGACTCTTTAAAAAAGTACAGTCGCGTTGAATATGTAAATTAAAAAATTCATGATCCCATTAACTTGAAAATTACATTAAATATAATTAAAGCAAGCCAATGAATTGTTGACTAATTAAATAGCATAAAGCGCTGTATTCGATTAAATAGGGTCTGCTTGAAGCGCTTTAATTGCTGTAAAGAATATGCTTGCCGTTCTTTCAGCTACTGAATACGCTTTATTTTTTAATTATATGAACATATTAAAATAAGTAATGTAACTCGTTAAAAACTCGAGAGATATGTTAATGGGATTAAGCTCATTGTAAAATAAAAAAAAGGTTTATATTTAATGTTTTATTTGACAAAAATAAACTTTTTAATATGATTAAAATTACACTTACAATTTATGAGTGTTTTTTTTATATTTAATAGGTGGCATCATGTTTTTTTTTGTATTATAAAGTGGCAAACGAGCAAGCGGCCACCTGAATTCGCTGAAAAAGCCATGCGACTGCTGCCCAAAAACATTTGCAATTGCAGATGCCTTGACTACTCTTATTCTACGGACTAGGAGACGCACACAAATATGATTATTCCTCTCTCTATGTGTCCCCTCCCCTGCCAATCCACTTCTCCTTCCCATCACTTCCTTATAAGAAAAGGATAGGAAAGGAAAGTGGACTAAATTAAAACTCCAGCACCACACTCGTCGGACGAAACACGGAATAGCTTCCATTTCACGCCTGTCTTCTGTATAGTCGTGGTATTCCACCGGGCAAGCCGGACAATTCGTGGGATGATGTTAAAGCGGACTCTGCCACTGTTAATCCAAATTCCAAATACTCAATTTCGACCACTCACAAACATAAAACCATCTGTGGTCTGAAAGCACTTTATAAAAGAGAAAACGACGATCTAATCTTAAATTCTGTCTTTACTTTGGTAGTTAAAGTGCTGTGAAAAAATAAATAAACACTAAACGATCCTTCCGCAATCTAAACGAATAGAAAAAGTACAAAAAACGTTTATAGCAGCTTTTTGTACCATTGAAAGAAAGCAACTTATACCACCTTATTCCGAAAAAATGTATAAAGTTCTGCGATAAACGGAGACCCATAAGTCGTCGTACGATACTGGAGGACACTCGGAACTAAATAAGAT
This sequence comes from Papilio dardanus tibullus, assembly GCA_013186455.1. NCBI lineage: Eukaryota > Metazoa > Arthropoda > Insecta > Lepidoptera > Papilionidae > Papilio > Papilio dardanus. The sequence continues at coordinate 303,971 of QDHC01003332.1, read as the reverse complement.
AGACCAGGGGTCTCATTGGACCAAATTATGTATCATAAGATGTACCAGGAACAAGGATATTCTGTATTTTAGAAGAAAGTACAACAGTAATAACGCTTATTCTCGTTTCGGAATAAAGCGTATAGTATGCTACAAATAAAAATATGCTTTAATGACAGATACTAAAAAAATACAGCAAAGTAAACCAAACAAAATATACTTAAACTACCGGTCGCCCCCGACTTCGTCCGCGTGAAACCTTTACAAAATAAATGTGAAAAAATGATAGAAACCCCTATGCAAAATTTCAAGTTTCTAGGACTCTATACAAATTTTGGACCCCCATTCGGACCCTTGGGGATTGGATTTCTTAAAATCCTTTCTTAGAGCACACCTACGTAGAAACAGTAACTTCTATACAGAATTTCAAGTCTCTAGACCCAGTAGTTTTGGCTATGCGTTGATTTTAAGATTTCCATCTGCTCTTTAAATATATACGAGTAGACTAGCTGATTCCCGCGATTCCTTCCGCGCGAAATTAAAATAAAATATCATATGTGTTCTTCCAAACCATGTTCTACATCTATACAAACACCAAGATCCGTTAAATATTGCAGATATACCTTCAAACTAACCATTGTAACTTTTATAATTAAATTATTAAGTAACATTTATTAACGTCTATGTGATATAACTAGCTGATGTTCGCGACTTCGTCCACATGGTATTAAATTATATAGCCTATGTTACTCGGAGATATTGTAGCTTTCTAATGGTAAAGGAATTTTTGAAATCGGCCCAGTAGGTCTTGAGTTATTTCAATACATGCAAAAGTAAAAGGTCCCGAGTTCGAATCCCGCCATGTACCAATGTGTTTTTCGTTTTTCATATGTACATATTTACCCGACGCTCTTACGGTGAAGGAAAACATCGTGATGCAACCTGCACATATTCTCGGAGAAATTTAGATATGTGTAAAGTCACGCAAAATACGCGCTAGTCGTGGATTTGCGGATTATGGAGCCCAACATGGGTCGAACTTTACCATAAGTACAAAGTTTCCCTGTTTATAATATCAGTATAGATTTCTATAACGATATTATTGGACATTTAATTTCCACTGGTGCTGAGTAAGAACTTTCAGCTCCAGGAAATGTGACACTAAGTAGACGGGTGACAGGGTACGTGACATGTCACTAATTCTCTTACACCAAGGATTTGAACAAATCATTTTTAACTTGCAATCTTGAAAATATGAAATTAGCATTATATTTATACTATACTAGCAGTTGCTCGCGGCTTCGTTCGCGTGGAGTTAAAAATTATAGCCTTGTTACTCGGGGATAATGTAGCTTTCTGTGAGTCTTCGTCTTTACTAAATGGTGTCAAAATTAAAAGAGATTGCGAGAATTTGGACTTAAGCGTGGACAGGTAAGACGCACTTGAATATTTAAGTGGCATTTGAAAATTCACCGTTAGACGATGTGTTCTTTCAGACTTCGTTCTACTTCCCTTGGCGCTTTTTGACTCTGTCACTCTTGTTTATTACACCCAGTGCTCAAAATGCTAGTTTTCGGGATAAAAAAGCGTCACGATTTAAAAGTGCCGATCTGGGGGACTTACCCAAAGTACATATGCTTCGAAATCGATTCGATATCAATCAAAAATGTATGAAACCGACAATGAAGTTCTATACTTCACATACGACAAGCAGATGACTTATCGAATGTCATTGTTATTTTCATACATTTTGACTTTGGCTATAGAATCGCTTCGTAGCGTATATAATTCGGGCAGCCCCCTTGATATATGGAAATGCATTATTTCTAATTCAAAGTTTTTTTAACGCGCGTTATTAAAGCGCCCGTGGAGACGTAGATTTAAAAAGACACCTTTACTTATATACTCTGGGTATGCTTTTAAGTATCGTTAAAAGATAATTAATACTTTTAATAACTATTATCCACATTATTTAGGACAGCTATAAGTCAACAAACAAAACACATTAAACGCCGTTGTCCTGTTTACAGCGAAACTTTGCAACATTGCGCAAGTTGGGGTTATTGTGAAACTCTTCTGTGACGTCACATATCTTCTTTTGTTTCATCTTAGTACTTCCAGCAACGTTATGATACTGGTTATTAATTTCAACATCCGATTTCAAGACTTCAATGCGCTTTGATTTTAGTAAGCCTTTTTTTTAACGTCAGGAAATGCATTTATGCACCTCTACGCCGGGCGTGCAATGGCGTAGGGAGTGTGACTCGCCGGCTACAGAAGGTGACCGGAATACCCCTAAGACCTGACGGCCCTCACACGTATTACGGCGGGGTCGCGAGCACTGTGTAACGTCCGCGACAATAAACCAAATAAGCCTGGCCTTGAGGACTCATTTGGAAAAGACTGTCAATCGATTCCTATGATTTCACGGAGAAAAACCGCCTTCCAAAATGAAAAAAAGGTATTTAAATAAAAAGCTTTAAAAATCTAAAAAGTATAAAATAAATTAATAGTATTTTTTATTTAATTAATAGTATACACCTCTTATGTCAACCATTCAGATGTTTAATATTAATAAAATACTATTATTTGTGAGCCATATCTATTTATTGATAGGTTTGAGGTCCTTCTGTTAGAAGTCGGTAAAAAAAGTTTAGTTTATAAAAATCAAAGAGGCAGTTCAACATTCTAAAGTGGGTTGTGTTTAAGTATGTACAAGCCTCGAGAGGCGTCTGAAGTTTCAGTTGAAATATCGATATATTTCTCTTGAGGTTTCATGTAAGCTGATGGACTGAAAAATTCAGATTACTGCATTGCAACATATGCTGTTTTGTTATTAACAGTAGTATGGCCCGCTTTAACATCTTCGCACGAATTGTCAGGCTCGCCCGGTGTAATACCACGACCACACAGAAGACAGGCGTGAAATAGAAGCAATTCCGTGTTTCGTCTGACGAGTGCCGGAAGCCTAATTTTAGTCCACTTTCCCGTCCTATCCTTTTCTTATAAGAAAATGATGGGAAGGGATTGGTGGTGAAGGGGACGCATAGAAAGAGGTATTATCCTCTTGCTGTGCGTCTCCTTCTCCGTAGATTAAGAGGCAACGCATCTACAATTGCAGATGTTTATAGGCAGCTGTCACTTCGCCATTTCAGCAAATCCAAGTGACCGCTTGCTCGTTTGCCACTTTACAATCTAACGGACGTCAAAATTTGTATTCAATTTGCGCTTAGGCTATCTTGACACACTGTTATAGCGTGTCCCAAAATTCTACGATAAGCCAGTGCCACTGCATCATCACATCTGTAACCACATAGGGAAAAATAATAAAATAATCCTACTCTTTTTGTTTCAAAGTTATGTAAACTTTTTTTGAATTTAACTGTACTTAAATTCAGTTTCAATATTCAGCTCTATGTTTACATTTTCCGGTGTAAATATTAATTAAAGCCAGTAGGAAAAATATATAACTTTCATATAACTTCATCTTGTCTGACTTAGGGAGACAATTTATCTAATGAGAAACTCGAGACGTCTGTCTCCGTGGACTATTGTTTCAAGGCAGTAACAGGCGTTATTTCTGAGATGACTTTGTGTAATGAAGCTAAGAATTAAGTATAGATAAGAAGTGAACTTAGAATAATATGATATTTTATTTTCATACTAATAAAAAGCGTTTTTTAATAATACAAAGTGGCAAACGAGCAAGTGGCCACCAGGATTCCTTGAACCCCTGCCCATAGACCTGATGTGTTGCCTACCCTTAATCTACGGAGAAGGAGACGCACAGCAAGAGGATAATACCTCTTCCTATACGTGCCGCCCCTGTCAAATCCACTTCAAGAGAAAGTGGACTAAAATTAGGCCTCCGGCACCGCACGCATCGGATGAAACACGGAATTGCTTCCATTTGACGCCTGTCTTCTGTGTGGTCGTGGTATTTCACCGGGCAAGCCGGACAATTCGTGCGATGATGTGAAAGCGAGCTCTACCACTGTTTAGAGACACCACATTTCATCCTGACGTCAGTAGTCACAACAAAATATTTAATTATTGTATTTTTTATTATTACACCCCTTAGAGGTAGGCTCCGAACCCACGGTGGGGACGTATCGCAAGCAAAAAAATACCCATACTTAACATTTAGTTTCAATATATTTTACGCTTTTAAGCTTGGGAGGTAAATTGATTAGAAAATGTTACACCAAAAGTAACAAAAATAACAAAGCAGCAGACGAAAAGATTGCCATGGTGACGGCAACTGTTAAGAGTGAAAAATTTATCATTTGAACATATTAATTTATTCGTTTTTTTTATATTTTTCGCGGACGAAGTTGCAAGCGAAAGCTAGTAGAATATATTATCGACAAACCGTCATCAGAAATCGATTGGCCTTCAATATTTCACGGTTGCTTGAGCTCCGGTCGGCCAATTAATTAGTCAAGGCTTTCTACTTTCAAACATCTTGGCTTTTTTCTCGTTTTATTTTAACACTATCGCTACTTCAGTATCAAAACATTTTTTTTATCACTTTCATCCGATAGAAAAAGATGACGTAATCATATTTGAGCTAGTCTATACTAATATTATAATGAGGAAGGATTTTTCTTTTTTTTATTTTTGTATGTATTGCAATAACTCAAAAACTACTTGGTTAATTTCAAAAATTCTTTCATCATTAGAAAGCTACATTATCCCCGAGTTTTTTTATTCCGCATGTACGAAATCGCGTACAACAGCTAGTAATTTATATACTAACTCAGTCTCAAGGATTGACACGTACGAGTAATATTCTTCTTTGTTTCTGCTTGTTAAGGACTAAATTATTCTGTATGTTCAAATATTCAAATTACAATATTTAATTACAAATTTTACAAATACCAATTACAAAAACTTTAAAGTAAACAGACAGATTTTAAAAATGGTAAAAATCTCTTTTATTCGTTTTCCATTTACTAAACTCAAATGTAAAATCTCTAATTATTTACTAACGTTCTCTTAACCGCCTTAATTCATTTGAAAAAGGAGGTTTAATTAAAGGGAACATTTTGCAAACAGCTTGCAGCAAAATAAGCTAAAAAAACAACCGTTCACAGACGAGGTGGCTTCCAGCGAGCGAGGTCGCTGTAATACGAAATATATTCGGATATTTCACAGCAAATCTTATTTGACCTGTTGCAGCGAGGTTTTTATTTAAACCAACTTTTAATTTAAGTCTCTAAATATATGTAACTGGCTGGTGTTCGGGACTTCATCGGTGTGGAATTAAATAATATAGCCTATGTTACTCGGGGTGTATGTAGCTTTTTAATGCTGAAAGAATTTTTGAAATCGGCCTAGTAGTTCTTGAGTTATTTAAATACAAACAAAAATACAAAGTTCCTCTCTTTATAATATTAGTATAGATATAAATTAGTATAGACATTTTTTTCTATACTAATATTATAAAGAGAGAAACTTTGTATTTTTGGATTTTTGGATTTTTGGATTTTTGTTTGTATTGAAATAACTCAAAATCTACTGAACCGATTTCGATAATTCTTTCACTATTAGAAAGCTACGTTCTTTGTGTCTAACATAGGCTATAATTTATTATTAGCAAAGTTTAGGAAATAGGAATAAACAACGCATTTCTGGACCCTGTCGCAAAATTTCATTAATTTTTTCTTTTTATTGGCTTACGCTGGGAAACCGCTCGAGTTATATAAAAATGATGTAGGAGACATTTGTAGATCTAAAAAAGTTCTACAAAAAAGTCAGCGATGGCATATGTTTATCTTTTACGGTTTTCTCACAATAATCACTTTTTGTTTTTTGACAATCAATTAAAATATGCACTTAATTTGCCGCGTTATTTTTTTGGTTTAAATATTAATCCTTATCCAAATAAGTGTGTCTATTATCAGGAGAATTTAATGTAGATTAAAATCGTCCTTGACCTTATTTAAATCTGACGAATAGTTTAGAAGATATCGCGAACACAAGTAATAAGGGTAACCGAAAAATCATCTTACGAGCAATCTTACAAGCAAAAGCAAAGAAGAAATGCAAAATAATTAGGACATTCTGATATTTAATTTAGTTAATTGAGTACATATCAAGTAAATATAACATTTTTTTCAATTCGAAGTTGGGGTTTGAAAATGGTTAATTTCGAAGCATCCATTATTACAGTTACAAGCTATTGTAACTTTTGTTCTAGACATGATTTTTTAATTCCGTAAAATATAACAAAATCTTTGGACCTTAAATTAAATAGAAAAAAAATGGTTAAAAATTTCGACAGTGTTCTGTTTTAAATACTAACAGTTTGGCGATCAAAGTATAATGTTGCGTTTTCACAATGTAGGTTGATACCTACGTATTGGCGGCGACCTCACGCTCCCCGGCGTCATTAACGCCATGATCGGGAGCGAGAGGTCCTGGGAAGCCGTAGCCTCCTTCTGCGAACACGTCATGTTGCAGAAGGAGGCGAAGGAACGAGAGCGCGAGGGGGACCCCTCAGCGCCCCCGCTCCGCCGAAAGAGAGTGGGTCGTAGACGGCGGCAATATGCTGCTGTTCCACCCACTCTAAACCCTTAATGAGGGAGCTGCTTGGCAGCTGACGCAGGCGGGGCTGTGGACGAAACCGACAGGTGCCCACGGTCCCGCCGTAATGCGTTTGAGGGCGGTCAGGTTTTAGTGGGTATTCTGATCACCTTCTGTGGCCAGCGAGTCCCACACTCCCTACGCCATTGCTCTGCCTGGCGTAGGGGTGCATAAACGCATTTCCTGACCTTAAAAAAAAAAGGTTGATACCTACGCTACTTGGATGATGCAGTTCAGTGTTCAGATTCCTGTCGTACGGCTGAACGTCCGATGGTAGAATGGTGATGGTGAATTATTTCATGTAATTCCTGCGCACACCCTCCAAAATGTAGCCGGTAGAACACCGAGAGACTGGCCACTTTACGCCACTTTACGCCAGTGCTTAATATTGACTAAATTTAGTTTTTGGTCCGCCTCTCCACTGAATCCAGGGGTGCGAGTTGGTATTTGGATGCACCTGCCCAGATGTGACAGCAGTATTCCACACACGGCCAGATATGTGCTATGTACAGAATAAAACGCTGTCCCGGTGTGAAGTCCAGCCGCACCTTGGTAAGGACTCCGAGCTTCCTAGCAGCTACCTTTGCCTTAGACTCAATGAGCTATCCGAAGATAAGATTCATGGTTAATATTAAACACAACGCGGACGAAGTCGCGGGCAACTGCTAGTATATTATAAAGTGACAAACGAGCAAGCCACCTGGATTCGCTAAAATAGCAAAGCGACAGCTGCCCATAGAGATCTGCAATTGCAGATTCGTTGCCTACACTTAGTCTATGGAAGAGGAGACGAACAGCAAGAGGATAATTCCTTTTCCTATAAGTCCCCTTCCCCGCCATATCCACTTTCCCTTCCCATCTATTACTTATAAGGATCGGAAGAGAAAGTGGATTAAAATTAGGCGTCCAGCACCACACTCATCAGACGAAACAAGGAATTGCTTTTATTTCATGCCTGTCTTCTGTGTGGTCGTGGTATTTCACCGGGCAAGCCGACCAATTCGTGCGATGTTAAAGCGGACTCTATCACTGTTATGTTTGTGATAATTATGAATTTATTCTATGTTTAAAAGTCTTAGAATAAAATATTAGTTGCAATGTCCTTTCTTAAATATAATCACCAAAATCACTTTATATAAAGAAAATTCTTATCCATTGTTTCCTGATATTATTTCAAAATAAACAATAAAAGACAAAGGGGCAATGAAAAAAAGAATGGCAGCTGAATTTCAGAGCAACGTGTAAACTGAAACAAGCTACGTTTTTAAGCACAAAGGCTGTGGTTTCAAGCTAAATTTATGTGCATCTCTGTGCTATAGAAAAATGTAGAAATTCCTAGAAAAATATGTCATACATTCAAGCTGTTGCAATTTGTCTGTGATTTTTCAGTTCTTAGCGTTGACTATAAAAAATCTTGCATCATTAGTAAGCAAAAAGGTATATTGACAGCTTAAGCCGTCTACAGACGCGCAGTTTTAACTGTAGAGTTCGACCACAAAACTGAGAACTTACAGTTCGACTGAGCAGTTCAAGTTGAAGCGTGTCTGTAGCCTTATTTAGCCGTTTCTTTGGAAGTTTGTCTCTTTTGTGTTTGTGTTTCTCTTTCCTAGGTTAAGGTTGATATGGATTGAAGGAGGTTTTTATACTCTAATTCAGACGTGGCCAATTTGATTTTTCTCGTGGACCTCTATCAACCGCTTCAAGACTACGGTTCCCTAAAGACCCGCTTAGACCACTTTGGGTATCACCGCTCTAGGTTATTAAGAAATTAAATAATAACCATAGTAAATAATAACATTAAAACTATAAATAGAATTCAACTGTCTAAATTAACGTGAATATAAAAAAGAGAAAAAAGTAACGTATCCTTTAAAAGATCGATTTCCTTTAGCGTTTCAATTAGTGAAGTAAAAAAGGCTTTTACGGACAGATCAAACCTTTTTTTGTGAATCTTGCCTTTGAATCTTTTTTGTGGTGTTTCTTATTTAATTAATTTACGAATACATACACTACATGCTTAACCTTTAATAACCTAGAACTTCAATTTTGATACCAATCTTTTAAACCGAATGTTCGCATTACTTTCGTAAATCAGGCTACTAAGGGTTAAGAATATCTTTAAGCAGACAGACAACCATCCAAAGTTGCCTACAAAACATTTATAATATTACAAAGTAAGAAGTTAATATGTAATGTCATTGTTATCTATACTAATATTATAAATAGGAAAGATATGTATTTTTGTATATATTGATATAACTCAAGAACTACTAGGCCGAATTCAAAAATTCTTTCACCATTAGAAAGCTACATTATCCCCGAGTAACATAGGCTATATTTTTTAATTCCACGAGAACGAAATTGCGAGCGTTTACAACATCAAACAAGTCAACAATCAATAAGCTTTACATAAATCAATAAATTAGTCTTCAGTCAGTTGTGTTCGTTATAAACTTCACTTTAACACTTTATTCACGAAGAATTAATTTGAATGCATAATTCTATAACAAAAGATACAAAACTTTAAGCTCAGCCTACTGTTCCTAATTTGAATTATTTTGAATATTTAACGGTTTAAAATACAATCAAACCTCTATAAACGAGAGTCATTCTATAGTCCCGACGAGCTACCTACATAAGCGAAAAACTGGGATTAGAGAGAAACCTCTAGCGAGTCATATCGCGGTCCCTTGAACTCTCTTATCCAGGTTCGACTGTATAATAAATGATAAGCCCAGAATATAGGTAATTCATTTTAAATACTAACAAACCCTGGATTCTCAGTCCCTCTTCTGAATGTCACCTTTCACGCAATCCATCTCTTCCTTCTACCTTTACCTGTGTACCTTTACTTATCCATTCTTCGGGATAATCAGAAATAAGTTTAATTCAACCAAAATAAAACTCAATATATTAATGTACTTTGAGTCAATTGCAATTAAAATCAACAAGTGTCCTTCCCTTTTAAAAATAACTTTATCTTTTGAGTACACACGTTTAAAGAGAATGATTTTACAATTTTATAAAATGGCATGTTCAGTGAGATGTGATCGAGCACCTTTAAGTTCGCAAATTGATTGTATTATTGTATGAGAACATTTTAATATGAAATCGTAGGCAGTCGAGCATAACATATCGAAGTATGATTGCCTGGTACTTTGTGTGCATATGTATTGGAATTGTATGTTTTTTTCTAGATTTTTTAATTTACCTTCAACAGCCGAATTTTTAAACGCCACTCAAATATTTAAGAGCGTCTTACATGTTAAGTCCGCGCTAAAACTCCAAATTCTACGGCGATCTCATTAAATTTGACACCACTTAGTAGTGCTTAAACATCCGGTATTAGGGAATGACCAAGAGTATTATATTTTACAGTAGTTTTTTTAGTTTTTAAAGGAATGGGGGAAAGGAGCTGTATACCTATTATTACGACCTGACCATGGACATCCTCAACACTAGAAGGACTATAGATTACTAGTTTTAAGGCAAGAAAATATGCCACATCCATTTACTCCTAGATTAACGAAGCAATGTTTCAATCGGCCCCCCGATGTCCCTCGCTCTCATATCCGCTCGACTTAATGAAGAAAATGTAACTTCGAAGTGACCTACCCTTCATCTACATACGAGTTATTAACGCTTCGATACCTACATCTAATAACCTTGCTAAGCTATACAAGGTAACGCAAGTCTTCAATTTTAGTCTTCAAGCGAAATACACAATCATGGCGCGGAGGCAACCCTAAAGGGTTAATAGGCCAAAATCAACGCTGGCCCAGTCCGGGTTAAATTCACACATATCTTTGAATTTCTTCGCCGATATGTGCAGGCATCATGATGTTTTTCTTCACCGTAAGAGCGTCGGGTAAATATGTACATTTGAAATACGAAAATCGACTAACATTGTGGTACATAACGGATTCGAACTCGGGACCTGCAGATTACAAGTCAAGAGCTAAACCCCTGAGACACCGACGCTCTTAAATACGACATACATAATACAATGTAATTTTATGTCTGCTAGGCATGTATTATATTGTATCACTATATACTTTGTATAAAACAAAGTCGCTTTCTCTGTCTTTATATCACTATGTACGCGTAAATCTTTAAAACTACGCAACGGATTTTGATGCGATTTTTTTAATATATAGAGTGATTGAAGAGGAAGGTTTATATGTATAACTAGCGATCCGTCCCAGCTTCGCCCGGGTGCAATTATTATTAGTATAGCTATATACATCGTTCAAAGTTTTTCTGTAGTGTATTTATTATCAGTATTGTAACCGTGCGAAGCCGGGGCGGGTCGCCAGTAATATATAAACGTAGATTTTCGTAGCTTTGCTCATACTAACTTAAAATTGTCTTGGAGAATTAGTGTTCATATTTTATTTAATCAAAAAAGCTACCTTAAATAATCTCAAAAAATAAATCAAGACACAAATCACGTGAATCTGAAATGTAATAAATCATAAGATAACTTTCTAAAAAAAAAAAATCCCGTTGGAAAAAAATGTTAATTAAGGACAGGCTTGACAAATGTAACCAATTTAAAGAGACCTGCCGTAAAACTGTAACGGTTCATCCAACGAGATGAGCAGGTTTTTAATTAAACGGGCCAAATGACTTCCGAAGACTATATTAAGGTCTGAATTTCTCGTTCAACGTGCGCTATTCGATTACGATTTAAGTGCTGATTACGGTTCTAATTTGATTTATCTCGTTTTCTAAGATTAACTAAGTGACTGTTTAAGTAACCATTAAGTGACTTATAATCGAATGATAAGACATTTAAATATGTAACAGTGTCATTTACTAATATTATAAAGACAAAACATTTTATTTTTTATACTTAACTAACTAAAAATATGTTTTACCGATTTCGATAATTCTTGCATGATTTTTGAGTTTTCTGGGAGATCACCATGGTGAGTTTTCAATGCTAAAGCATAAGTATAAAGACGTAGCCTTCTCAGCGTTTTCACTTACTTGAGAGGCATTAGGTATCCGTATTTTGGCGTAAAAACCTTTTAATCTAAGAAAAAAATACTTCATCTTTTAACATTTCGTAATTTTTACCTCAAGGCAATTTTTCAGTAAAAAAATGAATAATATTCCAAAAAGCCTATAAAATTCCTTCATTACGATAAGCTGAGCGGATCCTAATATTTAAATGTCCGAAGCCCTTCAGCCTGAAGTACAATAAATCAGGGGTGATTTAAAAAAAAAGATGAAAAAGTTAATTAGGGATGGCTCTGACAAATGTACGTAATTTTATTGTAGGGGTTGAAAATGTACCTTTACATAACGAGAAATCGTAAAAAAGGTAATTTTTCTTCAGGTTATCTACCGTGATAATAATTTGTCTGTGTAAATAGGCTGTTATAAGACTTTAACAAAAAAAAATGTAAGAAATTATGACTTCTATCATGTGTAAATTCTTCTTTATTTTTGGACAAAAGACTAGAAAATATATGCATGAGTAATAACATTTTTATACTTAGGAATGCACACTTTACAGTGGGTTGGTGGAGAGGAGACGCATATGACGAGATATTATCCTCTTGCTGTGCGTCTCCTCCGTAGATTAAGGGTAGGCAACGCATCTGCAATTGGAAATGTCTATAGGCAGCGGTCGCTTCGCTTTTTCAGCGAATCCAGGTGACCGTTTGCTTGTTTGCTATTTTGTAAAAAAAAACTGTTGCTAATTGGTGTTATTATAAAATTTAAAGCTAAACGTTTTCATATTTAATTAAATTGAAACATCTTTATGGACGAATGTATCGCTGCAATAAAAATGGATATCAATAAAATTGATATAATAGTCAAATATTGATTGCAATACGAACAAAGGATATTTTTAAAATTTTCAAATTATTAATTGTTGGTATATTTATACCTATACTAACATTATAATGAGAGAAACTTTGCATTTTTATGTGTATTGAAATAACTCAAGAACTACTGGGCCGATTTCAAAAAATCTTTCACTATTAGAAAGCTACACTATCCCCGAGTAACATAGGCTATATTTTTTCAAGTCCACGCTGACGAAGTCGCGCACAGTCACTACATAAAAAGGCATTCGAGGCATTTTAAAATGATATCTATAGTCCAGTTAAGATAACTAGGGAGGTTACCTAAGTAATCTTTCGTTTGGCGATGAAGATGGAATCGACTAAAAAGTATGAAACAGACAATGTTATACGATAAGTCATGTGTTTGTTACGTGTGAGATATCGAACGTCATTGTCAGTTGCATACATTTTTAATGTTCGCTATCGAATCGCTTTGTAGTGCATGTACTTTGGCCTACCCTCTGATTTTGATTGTGAAGTTACATTAATTCAAAACAAGCTGAGTTAGTGAAATCGTTCAAAATACAATTATACATAAAATTTGAAAGTTCCCTATATTTCCCCTATGTGGAAAAAAAATTCAATGTCAAAGGTCAAAGAAATGACTTTTTCGCAATTTCCAGCAAAACGGTTTTATCATAAAATAGCTTGAAACAATTTTGTACAAAAATGTAAATACTATTTAATAATTTTCCTGACAACTAAATTCAAATCTAATTCTCTATTTAAGTGGTACTTAAATAATGTACTCAATTTAAGTTCCAAGTCTTCAGACGTCAATATCTACAATATAATATCAATAAGATTTCGTTCGCAAAAATAGGAATATTATTCTTTAGATATCGGAATAACATATCAATATATTATGTTATAGAATACCCATAAAACTAATGGGCCATATAAAATAGTGAGACGCGTTTACTTCAAATATTTGAATAAATATCAAACGAAAGGAAACGTTTATTTAAAACCAATAAGCTACTTCCAACTACCGGCTCCAAGTTCTACGGAACGCTACGCATTGTCTACAAAGAACTACGAAGTTCTACGAGACTTACTAAGTAGATCTACAATATGCTACAAAGTGCTACGTAGTGCTACGTTAGAAGTGCTACAAAATATGTAATGTCTACGGAACGCTTTGAAATTTTCCTATATCTTTATTTAGCACATTTTTTTATCAACAGCATTCCCCTCAAAATCCTTTTAAGCTGCTTTTGAAATCCAACTTAAACGAATCCTTAACCCTCCGATCCTTCTTTTGTAAACAGGCCGTACCGATTAGAAACTAATCTAAAACATCGATTCCCTTGCCGATTAGTAAACACAACTAATCCGGGTTCTCTCTCCTATCTGTTCTGCTTCTAATTCTCTAATCAATATTTGTGAATTAGGCCCTTCATACACAAGGATACGGAAATCTCCAATTTCAGTTTCAAAGCAACACGTCGCCGACATATTGCTTTGTATTGTAAAAGCCACTTGGAGACGAAAGTCACAGATTTACGTACCCTTGTGTACGAAGTGCCTTAGTCTGTAACCGAAGCAATTGATTACCAAAAGAGATTAAGCCGGCTACAGACCCTCAGTTTCCACAGCACAGTTTTAACTGTAAAGTACTTAGTTTCGCCTACACACGTCAGTTTCTATGCAGCTGAACTGTACAATTAAAACTGTGCTGTTAAAACTGAAGTCTGTAGCTGGCTTTAGTAATCTAAATTACGTTTAAAAAGATGAATGAAAGTGACAAGAAAGGACTTAGTGATGAACAGAATATAAGCGTGCCAAAGGTGGTTCAAGATCACTTTAAGTGGAAGTCACTTTTGGTTACAGACATAATATTTTATTCAAAATTACATGATTACTAAAGTGGAATATGGTGGTAATGTTAACTTTCTGTCTACCCTACAAATGAAAATAATTCGAATATGTTTTTCCCACTTGAGGTCAAGGCAAGTAAAAGTTTTCCGATTCCCTAATACGTTTGTCAGGGTAGCGGGTTCGAATAAATTTAAATTGTTTTATAAAACTAAGCCAATTGGGACACCGAGGAGTTTGGGGACGATTTCAAAATTGTTTCCTACAATCCCATTACTATGAAACTTTAATAGAATACTATTCAAGTATTATATTTATCGTTGAATAGATTATAAGAACGTTGATGGCGCCGGGGTTAAGCAGTTGACTTTTAATGTACAGGTCCCGAGTTCGAATCCTGCCATTTACCAAAGTATTTTTTCCCGATGCTCGTACAGTCAATACTGTGGTCATCATATCGGTAGATTTACCTTAAAGTAATAATAATATTTAATTATTTTTCTAACAAACTTTTCTCATTTCAAGTTATCCTCAGCTCGGAGCTTAATTATCTAAAGTTACTAGGGCGCGACCGGACACTAGCTGACCTTTTCACGCCACGCGGCCTGCACTTTTGTATACATTAGTTGATTACATGCATTGTTCCGATTAAATAATAATGTTGTCCCATGCAAGATGATTAACAATAATAAAATAAACGGGCAATTTAATTAATTAAAATAATATAAACACTATTTTTTTATAATATAAAGTGGCAAATGAGCAAGCGGCCACCTGGACTCGCCGAAACAACGAATCGATTGCTGCCCATAGACATCTACAATTGCAGATGCGTTGCCTACCTTTAATCTTCAAAAGAGGAAACGCATAGCAAGAGGATAATTCCTCTCCCTATGCGTCCCCTCCCCCGGAAAATCCACTTCCTCTTCCCATCATTTCCTTATAGGAAAAGGATTGGAAGGGAAAGTAAATAAATAATTCTCTATGACGCTAACATTCTCTGACAATAAATAAAACATTGCTAGTTGTCCTCCGCGAATCTCAGTAGTTCTTGAGTTATTTCAATACAAAAATAAAAAAATTATCTGTTTATAATATTAGTACAGATATAGATAACATCCATTAAATAGTGGAGACATATTGTTATTATTTAGGTTTCTACTGTGAAGTCGTAATTTTTTCTCCATCTTTGTAGTGTATTTAATATTGCACCCGTGCAAAGCAGGGGCGGGTCGCTAGTTTATAATATTAGTAAAGTAGTAAGGTTTGTATATCCATAACGTTTATTTTCCTATAATTTTTCCATCTTCTTATTAATTTATTTTTATTTACATTAAAAAAACACAATACATTCAACTCTAAAACAATTTCACTAAATGTCTAAATTGACAAGCTTTTATTTTAAAAATGTAAACAAACCAAACTTTATTATTAGTAAAGCAATTTAAAACCTACGACCTTGATCTAGACCGTCTGGGAATTGACCTTTGAGGTTTTAATTTACCGACAACAGACGGCATTCTCTACAAAATAAAACTTTGACTATTTAGAAATGGACTAAGCAAAGTAAGTGGTTGTACTTAATAAACTCTACTACATTTCGGGGGTGCAGTAAAGATGACAATCACATATTTGTAAATATTGTGCCAGATTTTATAAACGGATATTACTTTATATTTATTTTATTTTTCTAAAATTCTTATGAGGAATGCGCAATGTTGACAAGTCTAATCTTTTAAAAGTCAACGTAAACCAGTCATAGCCAATCCTGGTATAAACAATTGAACTACTCAAAATGTCTTTCTTGACTTTAACAAAGGTCATTTTGAACAAATATTAATTTACAATAACATAAACAAGAGTATTGTGTTTTGTTTGTGTTTCAATTATCTTTTTGGTCTATTTTATAAGAACTTTTCTTTATCCAGAATTGGTCAAAGACAAAAGAAAAGATCAAACAAAAACTCAAACGCTAAGAAATCTAAGAATTTCCATTAAAGTGACTACGATATAATTTTTTTGTTTTCCAAATTATAACGTAATAAAATTATAATAAAAAATAATTATAAATAAAAATTTCCATTTATGAATCAAAATTTTAATAAAAAAAAATGCGATTATTCTTCAGAATGAGCTTTGTAATGCTTTCGTCCATCCAACAAACAGTGAAATCTTTCTAATGTATTTCGGATTATAATTGTTAATTTGCCAAAGCTAAAGAGGACAAATAGACTGTCTTAAAACCAATTTTTCTGTATTTATACAACGCACTAAGGGGCCCGGAGCCTACCCTAAGGACTAGGACATTGTCAACTACACAAGCCCAATGCGTGACTTCACACATATCTTTGAAGCCGATAGCCAATTGCAACATGATGTTTCCCTTGACCGTACTTCTTTAGTTGTGGAATATTTCGTCTGAACAGACAAAGTAACAAAAAAATATCATAATTAAAAATATACAACGAATAAACGATTGACTTGGTTTCATATATTGAAATAAGAAACGGGTCAATTTACTGAAAGAATTTTGTGAAGTTTCTAAAAGATTTTTAAACAATACATATTCGAAAAACCTTCACTTTTCAACTCTAAAGTTATAGTATATGAATTAAAAGAAAAATTGCTTACAGATAGATATACGAAAATAAAAAAACGATGTATAGTCAAATTAAATCTGAATGTTATCTGACCCCATGGGCATTTAAACCAAATAAAGATTTTGTTCTGTTTTTTATGTCCAAGGAGATCCATGTAGGTAAAGGTTAAAGGTTTTGACCTTGATGGGCTCCATTTTCCGCAACTCCACGACTATCGCGTGTTTTGCGTGAATACACATATCTTTGAATTTCTTCGCCGATATGTGCAGGTTGCATCACGATGTTTTCCTACACCTAAGAGCGTCGGTAAATATGTACATATGAAAAGCGAAAAACACATTGGTAGATGGCGGGATTTGAACTCGGAACTCGGGATTTAAACCCCTGACCCACCGACGCTTTATCCTTGTAGGTATTAGATATTTTTAAAGAACCAATTGATAGCAACACCTCACCCACCAAGCTAGACATCCTTGAATAACTAAATAGAGATCGCTACTCTATATAATATAATACATTTTAGTTAAAAAAATATATGTATATATGTAAAAAATAGTGCACCACCAACTGCGGAATCCGGTGATTTAAGCAGCCAGTGGTCAGTGCTGCAGAGAAAGGAACCTCCTCACTATGCGCGCGGTCTTCAAAATGACTGCCTTTTGTATCAGGCCCTTAATCCAACTGTATGCTAGAGCTTCTTAAGATGTTGGTCGAAGCTCTCCGCTTACAATATTAGTAAGAAATGCCACTGCAATGTCATTGATTGTCTGCATTTTTTTGCAACTTTTAGTTTTTAAATTGATGATACTGGCAATGTGGATTTGGCGTTGGAGGGGACGAATAGGAAGAGGAATTATCCTCTTACTGTTCGTCTCCTCCGAAGATTAAGGGTAGGCAACGCATCTGCAATTGCAGATGTCTATGGGCAGCGGTCCCTTCGCTATTTCAGTGAATCAAGGTGACCGCTTGCTAGTTTGCCACTTTTTAACATATAAAAAAGTCAGAGATTACGGCTTTATGTAGGTAACATTACTTATATTGGTCGCTTGTGTGCGAAGGGCCTAATATAGTACATTTAATATTCCTTTTATGTAGCTTATTCCATTACGTTTAAAGCGAATGTTGCAACACATTTGTAGCTAATGCATTTTCACTTCCAAATCTGTATGAATTAACAATATTAAATAAGTTATTTACTAATGGAATAAAAATTATGTTAGGCTATTTTCATAAAATATAGATTAAATAATATGTAATTTATATAAAAAACGACAACGTAAACGCATACATAGTCCAATCTGTGAAAAATATAAAGCCGGTTACAAACGTTCGATTTTTTAACTTTATTGTTCGATTGCGCAGTTAAAATTGACGCGTGTAGGCAAAATTGAGAACTGTACAGTTCAAATTGTTGTGTGTACGTCAGTTTTGACTGCGCATTTGAATTGTACAGTTAAAACTGAGCACCTGTGACTTTAGACTGCTGCATGCAATGATTAACACACTTTTCTTTTGTTTTGTATTACGCTCTCTCGTTCTTTTGTTCTCCATCTCATTTGTAATACAGAATACAAAGTATAAATCTAAGTTAGTACTTTAACAAGTATAATAACATTTAAGTCCTTAGGGATGTCCATCGTAAAGCGTTGCATGTAAACTACTTGTTAATGACATTGCCACATGACTGTACATTTGAAATTACACTGCTTGTGTTGACGATGGACTTTGGAGAAAGTTTTAAATTGTAACAGTAAAGTTGACTAGTTGTCGCTCATGTCTCCATGTACACGGGCTAGAACAAATTTAGTAGCACATGTCCTTCCAGACTATAGTTTACATCTGTGTAAAATTGTAATCGAGATCCATTGACCCCTTCTGCGGGCTTACCCAAAATACAATTGTAAAAAAGCGATTTTATAGCGAAGTTCGCTATCGCCTAGGCGATAACGAATTGTATTAACTGCTCAGTGAAAAATTTCTTTAGAAATCGCCTTGTCTACTGGTACTTCTTGTCTTGTGATAGTTTTAAACAAACATCCATATAAACTTCCATATTAATCCATTCAGCATTTATAACACAGTAAGATGTATTACGTAATATTAGTTGGAAATAAGAAAGGCTTAAGATTGTGAATAGAAAATATTAAAAACAAAGCCTTATATCTATCACTTTTAAATATATCATCGGCAAAAGTTTTCGATTTTGTGGTGTACCTAATACCCAGTAGGGGGTTGCACAGAGCCCTCTAAGGTCTACTGGCGCCTGTGTGCAGAAAACGATTATGGTACCCCATAAGCATTTTGAATTATCTTTATTTTTGATGGTAGATAGGTGCTTGAAATAAAGCAAAGAACTGAACTTTTTTTTTTCATTTTTTTAAGCCCTTGGTTTTTGCGCTCCTTAAGGATGACGCCCGTGTGCATTGCACACTTTGCACATATGGTAACGGAGGCCCTGGGGCTGCACAAGTGTAATACACATTCTAGACAGGAGTAACGTGCAATTTAGAAATTAAAATCTGTCACATCTTTCTTAATACCCCATTTATAGTTATAAAACTTCACTAATAACACTAAAATTAACGTAGATTCCGTCAGACGACGTGAAATTATGCGCGCAAATGACGCCTTACTATCCTTCACTAATTGCGAGCTCGAAAGCTTTTAAAAATATCTGCATAAAACGAAACTCTTCATTTAGATGCAGATGAGGAGGATGGTAAACGTTGAGGATTTCATGCGAATATGTTAGATTTCCGTCACTTGCACTGCACTGAATTTAATCGGGTTAAGAAAACGTTTTACATATGCTAAAATTTACGTCCTAAAATAGTATCCCACTGCTTTGAGAATATGCAACATATTTACTTCTATTTTCTGGTGTTTCCCTTTCAAATATAAATAACAATAGGTGATATTTCGAATTAGACTATATTTAAAATAACAGTTAATATAATAAATACCTTGAATATAAATATTAACTCTACATATAGTTTTTGAATTTATTTAAGAATATTTAAATAGAATAAGAAAAAAAGCGATTAAACTGGCAAATAAATACCTAGATTAGTCCTATACATAAGACTTCATTTTTTTTTAAATGTATACTAATATTATAAAGAGGCAAGATTAATATTTTGTATGTATTGAAATAATTCAAAAACTACTAAGCCAAAATCAAAATTTCTTTCACAATTTAAAAGCTACATTATCCCCGAGTAACATAGTTTTTTTTTTATCTTTGCGGACAATATCGCAACAGCTAATTTTAAATATTTATATCTCTATTTTACAAATACACATCTAGTAAATTCTAAGCTCTACAATCCAAGAATCTCATAAGCGTTGAAACTTATTCGGTCCAAGCTACACGACGTGTCACCCTGCTGTCCACATATTGTTCCACTTAGGTTTTATTGCGCTCACAGCTCCAATAGAACGAAGGGTATGCGGTATAACTACCACTATTTATCATCGAGACCTACTTCTATATAGGCTTCATATAATAGGCACTGAAATACTAGTATTCATTTGTTTTCTGTAAATATCGTAGCTGCTACGTAACGTCTACGAAGTCTACGAATCATCTACGGGCCTACGATATGAATATAGCTTTTTTGTTTTGTTTTGATTTATTAAAGCAGACTACAGACACATGTCAACTTTAACAGCACAATCAAACTGTATAGTTCAAATTTTGCACAACCACGTCAGTTTTAACAGCGCAGTGTAACTGTACAGTTAAAACTGAACATCTATATCTGTCTTTAGCCGCGTTGTTATTGAGTATTAAGCCGATTTCAATAATTCTTTCACCGTTACATTGCCACATACCCGAGTAGCATAGGCTATATTTTTTAAATTCCGCTTGGACGAAGTTGCAACCAACAGCTAGTTCTACAGGGTAAACAAATTGTGAACATGTATTTGATTTAATTCTAATGTTAATTAGATAGATAGATAAAGCCTTAGCTACAATATTTAAACTTATTTACTAAATGTCTTAAACAATATAACAAGTTTTTTTTTCCTTTTTATTGTTTTTTTTTCTCTGATATTAGTTAGCAAGTAAAATACATTGATATAAAGTAAAATATCATTTTGTACGTTCAAGGTTTCACCTTGTGTTGAAAATAAAACGTTATGTTTTATTTGTCAGTTAGAACAGTTTCCTCTTGAACAAATCCATTGAGCTCGGTTCACGGATTTAAAATAATATTTATACTACACGTTTTTCATTGAACTAACATAGACAATAAAGTGCAATTGTTTAAAACTATTAAAACTGCGATTTTCTGCGTATTTGTCAGGTTTTTACATACGTATCAGAGGGTCTAACCAAAGTATCTCTCGATTGGCGATATCATTGATAGAACCGATAAAAATGTATAAAACTGACAATGACATTCGATAAGTCATGTGCTTGTCACGTATGTGATATCAAACCTCATTTTCAGTTCCATACATTGTTGACGTTCGCTATCAAATCGCTTTGTAGCGCATGTATTATACTTTGGGAAACCTCCCAGAGATGAGCATAATATAATCAGGACTAATGATTGCGATTTCATTGTTTAATCTTCAATCATGATTACAGATTGCGACAGTTAATCAAGAAAGTAATCATATCGGTGATTACTGATTATTAATCTGTAATCGAAAGGATTGCTTTTTTTATTATAATTTTCGAAAATCGAACCGAGTTTATTTTTAAAAATTAATCTTGTAGATAAGATTATTGACTACAATAATCAAAACTAACGATTCCAAATGTCATTCTGATTGAAAGTAATCATGATTAATGTAGTCATGATTGCTTTAAATCAGATTGGTATGTAATTGCAAAAGTAATTGATTACGTCCAAATCTGTTTAGAGGCAAATCACAAATCTTCATAGCCTTGTGTCTAGCTATATCAATAATTCAGACTATCCGAAATTGTATTGCAATCTAGATAAACAACGTCCTTGTACCAATGGAAGTAATAGACTCTACTGAGAATAAATACTGTGCTATTTTCTAATATTCTTTTCGCTTTTCTTATCAATAAGTATTAAATGAAGCGCAACCACAATTGTTCTTTAAATATACATAGCAAAATCTTAAGCCTACATTCACACGAGCGTTTTTTTAACGTCAGTGTTGGCGTTTTTTAACGCCTTCGCTCATTACAATCGCGGTAAATTACGATACAGACAATTTAAAAGCATTTCTGTATATATAGATATATGGATTTGTTTTATCTCATTTTTTAACGCGCGTTGAAAAAACACCCGTGTGAAAGTAGGCTCATTGTGAACTGAAATTGAACAATTTAAATAATTTATAAAGTCTAGGTACCAGGATATCAGATCTCTTGAAACAATCAAGATCTAATAATAGTTAATCAACACTTAAAATTCATCGTCTTTTGTCTTATAAGACAATGCGACTAAATGAAGGAGGTACAGTTCTGTTCACAATAGAATTGGAACTCAGGACATCGTTATTTGATTATCATTGTACTTGCTTCACACTATTCATTTATCATTTATAATTAAAACTATTTATAATGAATGAATGACTGATTTTTAAGCATTTAATGCAAAGAACTAAAAAAAGACATAATAACTAGCCTATGTATTCCTTCACACTATATTCTACAAGTGTGCATTTCACTAAGATTTTTAGCCGTTTGGACCTTCAAACAAACATTAATAAAAACAAACTTCCCAAAAATACTTACTAATAGATTTGATATCATCATCATCATCATCGCCAGCTCTCTATACGTCCCCACTGAGGAGCTCGGAGCCTACCCTAAGGGGCGACTAGGCCATAGTCAACCACTCAGGCCCAGTACGGGTTGGTTGACTTCACACATATCTTTAAATTTCTTCGCCGATATGTGCAGGTTGCATCACGATATTTTCCTTCACCGTAAAAGCGTCAGGTAAATATGTACATATGAAATTCGAAAATGAATAAACACATTGGTACATGGCGAGATTTGAACTCGGGACCTGCAGTTTATAAGTCAAGAGCTTAACACCTGAGCCACCGACGCTCGATTGATTGATCGAGATTGGATATACCATTTCAAAAACCACATAATTTCTTTATATCTATTCAGATTTAATAATTTAGCTACACAAAGTCTCATAAACTATTAAACAAGGCAAACATTCTAAAAAAATGTAAATAACTGCACAAGATTTCGTCGTTAGCAATTTGGAATACATTACGCGTTCCCTAATGCTATGATTAGTGTTACTTTTATGCGTAATGTGAAAGCTCGGCCAAGTAATGGATGCATCATTAGGTAATCATCTGTTCATGTCAAGTAAATACTTTCGAGTATTTCTTCGAGTGAAATTCGTTGCTTTTTTTGGTATTAAGACAGTTGTCTTCTTCTTTATAAGACAAAGGGGAAAGGAGCGGCGGTGACACCTGAGTATTGACGCTTTTTATGTTATAAAGTGGCAAACGAGCAAGTGGCCACTTGGGGGTCTACCCAAGGTACTTTTCCATCGGCGATATCGCTGATGAAATCGACAAAATTGTATAGAACTGACTTTGACATTAGTTAAAATCGTGTGATTGTCTTGTGGGAGGTATCAAACGTCAATGTCAGTTTCATACATTTCTGATGTTCGCTATCGAATCGTTACGTAGCGAATGTACTTTTGGTAACTCCCCAGTATTATTAGAGATAAAGTAATTTTTTCTCGAAATATTAGTTTATTAGTTATTTATAAACGATTTATTATGAATAGAATAAGCCAGACTGACTTTGTTCACTCCCGTGTTAAGCAGTATAACGTGTTTTAAATAAAAAAAAATAAACCAAAAAGCCTCGTCTTTTTTTAAACCACTGGATAAGTTTGTATACTCCAACAATAATATGCCTAATATGCCTAAATATTACATTTTGAACTATGAAATTCAGTTTTACTGACACTACCTTTTTACGAAATAGGAGCGAGTGCACACATTCATATTTGAAACCTACTTAAGAACCCATGGCGTATATGAATAATTTTTTTCTAAATATTATTATAGTAGTCTTCTATTTAAAGTACCAGGAAAACATAAATGTTAATACATCAAATGCAAATTAAACTTCGCTATCAAAAAACGATAAATCGTCTGCATATATCGCAAAGTAATTGCAGGTGCATTGCACGCCGGAGGGAATACAGAGTATTATCAACACACCAATAAATTACTGCTAACAATACCAGACTAATTGCTCTTTGTTATAACACTAGCTATCGCACGTGACTCCATCTGGGAACTAAAAAAACCAGTGGCACAGTTGTAGAACATAAGCTGGAAAACACATAAGCTTTTATCTATAGGAGAAGGGGGCAAACAAGCAGCGTATCAACTAAATTAATTGTTCCGACGCCCACCGACATCTGCAACGCCAGAGGAACCACAAATGTGTTGCCGGCCTTTGAGGGAGGAGTACGTTCTTTTCTTGAAGGCCCCTAAGTGGAAATACCGCTGAGGACAGAGTGTTCCACAACGCGGCTGTGCGAGGTAAAAAATTGCGCGAAAACGTCGTCGCTATTAAGGTTTTTATTAGTTTTATTAGTTTTTATTAGTTAAGAGAAAGTGGACTATAATTAGGGCTCTGGTACTATAACAAAGACTTCTATCAGGTCTCAAAACAAACTCTAGCATCTATAAAGGTTTTCGATCGGCAATATCGATAGAATCGACAAAATTTACGAAACTGACATTGACATTCGATAATTTATGTGATTGTCACGTGTGAGATATCGAACGTCAATGTCAGAGTCATATATATTTGACGTTCGCTATAGATTTGCTTCGTAGCGAATGTCAAAGTAACCCTCCTGGCAACGACACATTGGTAAAATTTACACGTAAATAATATAAAATATTTTATGAACGTTAAATATTTTAAGAGCCCCTATATTTCTGTAACAAAACACCACTCAAGATATTGGAACATTTTATAACAAATACTATATTCTATTCACGTAGCCTTTCTTTTAGTACCTAAAAACGATTAACATTAAAATGATTACCGAAGTTACATGTTCAAAGCTAAAAAGTCACTTTAGAGGCCGAGGCCTAAAACGTTAAGTAAAAAGCAAATATTGATAATTTCCGTCTATAGCAGTCAAAGGGTTAACAGAGGACTGGGATGCTAATTTCACACGAGGGCAGAACAAGAAAGTTTTTATTTTTATTTTAACATGGCAAATGAGCAAGAGGCTACTTGAATTCGTAAAAATGACGAAGCGACTGCTGCCCCTAGGCTTTCGTAAATGCAGATACATTGCCTACCTTTATTCAACGTAGGAGGAACTGCCTAAGAAGAGCATATTTTTCCTTATGCGTCCTTCCTTTCCTTATAAGTATAGCGTGGTAAGGGAAAGAGGACTGACATTAAGCATTCAGCACTCACACTCATAAGACATAACGTGTAACAACTTCGACTTCGACGCCTGTCTTCTTTGTGGTAGTAGCATTTCATCAGACGTGGAACTGATGTTGTTTTTCAGAGCTCTATTTTCTTTTACGATATTGTTGTTGCTGGCTCTACCCAGTGGCAGAGACAAAAACAACAACATCAGTTCCACGCCTGATGAAATGCTACTACTACAAAAAAGACAGTTGTCTTTGACACTGGGTAGAGCCAGCAACAACAATATCGTAGAAGATAAGACAGAATAAAGCTCTCTCCAAGATAGAATACAGTCTCTATTCTGTCCCGGAGTGCACAAACAATAGTGGTACTGCGAAATCTACTACTCTATCTCACTGCCCCTCGTGTGAAATCGTCATAATGTCGGAGTACCCGGCCAATCATTGCGAGCAATTCTGAGTAAATTGCAAATGCCTTTATAAGTTCCAGCGTTATTTGAATTTCGTAAAGTTCAAGCCGCGCCGAAATCACTTGCTCAGTTTTTAATTACAATTGAAAAAGTTTTGAAACTCTCTCTTCTTGGTTCGGGAAATAATGTTATACGTATATTTGTACTTCTTAAGTAACTAAATATTCAAATACAGCGAAATAATTATTAAAATATACAACTAATCTTTTCTCTTTAATATACTTCGATTTCTTGTATTGGCCGAACCCAATATACGATCCTTAAAGCCTTGTTCGCACCAGGATTTACCAGGAGCAAATAATTTAGTAACTAAAGGTTCGGACAACAGCGACATTTTAGTAGAGTAGACTAGTAAATCCTTCGTTCGGGTACTTATTACTCTCTACTCGACTAAAATACTATCCATGTGCGAATAAGGAATAAGTTTCAACCGAATATAATTTCAAATAATGGACTGGGATCCTAAAGGCAGTAGACCTCACTTATATCCACAGACTTAATTGATATACGATTAGATAGTACTCGTATGTACTATAAGGGAAAAGGCATTAGTTATTCTGTCCAGTTAGGCAGTTTCTCACAATCACGAGCTAAAATTGCAGTAAATATTGCTGAAGTTTACTTACATTCACAAAGCTGATTTTCACATGAGCTCAAGGGAGTATGACAATATCTCCTGCAAGTCGCGGTTTTGGACAGTTATCTTATCTTATCTTATCTTTTATCTTTAAAAATATACGTATTTTAATGTTAAAATAATTGAATACGAAACATTTTCTATGCATACTTTTAAAAAGTGTTTTTTCACGCAACATTTTTCACTTTGAACATGCAGAGACATGACGAAGACTGACTATAAAAAATTCATAGCGATGTCGTGAGAACTGTTTCTTAACAAATAATGCAGAATTCCATAAGGACAGTTGTTTATGTATTCGTTACATAAATAGCTTTGCAAAGAGAATGCGGAAATATGTCTTGAATATGACTTTTTAAAGATTTACTAAAAGTTGTATTGTGTTTTTATTTCTTGGACTTTAAAGTGGTAATAAATTATGGTTGAATTTCTACCGACGGGTGACAAATACAATAGTTAAATATTAATACCCAAACTTTGGTTAAATTCTTCAAGTTAAACGTTTGTCAAGGTCAAATCAAGGTCATTTGTAAGCTGGTAATAGTTTCAGTCAAGATCAAACCTTTAGTTAAATTGAAAAGCAGTTAATTCATAGTAAAAATAATAGTACTTACTTTATCACTACATATTATGCTAGCTGTTGCTCGCGACTTCGTTCACGTGAAAAGGTATAGTTATGTTACTCGGGGATAATGTAGCTTTCAAATGGTGAAAGAATTATTGAAATCGGCCCAGTAGTTGAGTTATTTCAATACAAACAAAAATGCAAAGTTTGTCTCTTTATATTAGTAAGTAAGTATAGAAAACAAAGTAGCTTTCTCTGTCCCTGTATCCCCATGTATGCTTAAATCTTTAAAACTACGCAACGGATTTTGATACGGTTTTTTTTAATAGAGTGATTGAAGGGGAATGTTTACATGTATTCCGACTTCACACGGTTGCAAATTTAATAGTATGTCTGTTATATACAACGTTCACAGTTTTTCTGTCGTATATTTAGTATCAGCACTGCACCCGTGCGAAGCCGGGCGACTCACTATTTATTCATAAAAATAATATAAAACAAATGCGTAGTCTGTCAGCTGAGAATTTAATGATGGCTTCCATTGTGTCTCTGCATTATCTCGCAGACAATAGACGTGGTTTAAATGAGCAATAAGGAAAAGTTGTTAGAGGTTTAATAATATGTAATATAAACTTTATAAGCACTTAATAACTTCATACTGTAAATGTAAAATAAGTAGAATCGTACTTCACTGCGTAGTATTAAAAAAAGTCGCTTTCTCTGTCCCTATATCCCTATCTTTAATACGCAACGGATTTGGATGCCGTTTTTAAATAGGAAGAGGAACGTTTATATGTATAACTAGCTGTTGCTCGCGACTTCGTCCGCGTGGAATTAAAAAATATAGCCTATGTGACTCGGGAATAATGTAGCTTTCTATGAGTGAAAGAATTTTTGAAATCCGCCCAGTAGTTCTAGAGTTATTTCAATACGTACAAAAATTCAAAAATACAAATTTTCTCTCTTTATAATATTAGTATAGATAAAGATAACAACCATTAAATAGTTGAGAAATAATGTTATTTTTTGGTTTCATTTTTTCCGAAATTTTGTAGTGTATTTAGTATTAGCATTGCATCCGTGCGAAGCCGGGGCTGGTCGCGAGTATATTATAACTGCGAAAGTTTACATGGATGGCTGCTCGTTTGAAGATATCTCAGAACACCTGAACGAATCTCGAAGTTTGTGACAAATGATACAACAAACAGAGTTATTACTGCTGTACTTTCTACGTTTGGTACTGGTACATTCATAAAATTTATTCCAAAATACAGAACATCCTTGTTCCTGGTACTTCTTATGATACATAATTTGGTCCAATGAGACCCCTGGTCTATCTTATTTAGTTCCGAGAGTCCTTCAGTATCGTATAATCGACGACTTATTGGTCCTTGTTTATCGCAGTACTCAAAATTTTCGGAATAAGGGAAATAGGACTCACAATATTTTTTAATTACCCGCAGTTGGAGTCGGTAAATCCCAACCCAAACGATCTTAAAGATTGATCCGATTTATTTAAACAGTTGATTTTAAAGTGTCATATTGATCAAACTAAAACTAACTTTATACAAACCACGTTTTAATCTGTAAAGTGTAACTTAAATTTTCTAAATATCGTGGTTTTCTAAAAACTAAATGAGGGTATACGAAAAAGGTCTCCCGGGATATTGATGCGATGCGCCCTAGATACAGTCAGCGGGACGTGATTTATTCCCGTCAAATATTTGTCGACTACCCTCAATTTAAATTCGCAATATGGCCGATACTTTTCGCTACATCGTTTACACACTTGAAAAAACAGATGTGTTTTATTTTGTACATACTTTCAACCGCGAATCCACGTTGTTTTTAAAGAAATTAATACCTTACTTGGCCAAGCTTCGCGGTCCGTTAAACTGTTGTGTTGTTATAAGAATTGTTTGGAATGATTCCTGCTGCCGAATTTCGTCATCGAACGATAGGACGGACGACCAGCTTCCATCCACACCACCTGGATGGCTGGCAATCCACAACCGTGCGGTTTTCGCGGAACTTTCTGCCCCGCACAGCCGCGCTGTAGAATCGACTTAGGGTCCTTCAAGAAGCGAGCGTATCTATACCTTAAAGGGCGGCAACGCATTTGCGGTTCCTTGATTGTTGCAAAGGTCCAAGGGCGTCGAAAATCCCCTCGGTGATTCAGTCGCTCGTTTACCCCCTTTTCTTATATAAAAAAAAATATGACTCATTAAATGGCATTGTACTTTAACTGTAATAACTTTTAACACGAGACATCGTCAGCCCATTAACAAAGATCCAAGGCAATATATAAAGTTAATTGCTAAAGCTTTTTCGTAACATGAATCTTTAGAATGGTCTGTCGTTAACAACAGAAGCAACTAGTTACTGTTAAATTCTACCGCAATGGAAATACACTTTGATAAACTATTTTCTTATAATTTCGGTACTCTTTCTTCATAGAAGCAACTATAGATATTTAACCGTAAATATGGCCTTATACTTGTACAAAACATGTTATATTATAAATAGGAAACTTACAATGGATAGATGGATATTTTGTTGACGGAATCTGCGAAACGAAAATGACCATCGAGCAAGCTACCACCTAGATTCTCTGAAATATCGAAGCTACCGCTGCCCATAGACATCTGCAATAGCATATGCGTTGCCTTGCCCTAATCTACGGAGAAGGAGACGCACAGCAAGAGGATAAATCCTCTTCCTATGCATCCCCTTCCCTGTCAAATCCACTTCCCTTTCCTATAATTTCCTAGGAAGGGAAAGTGAACTAAAATTAGACTTCCGGCACCACACTCATCAGACGAAACACGGAATTGCTTCCATTAGACGCCTGTCTTCTGTGTGTGTCTGGTAATTCACCGGGCGAGCCAATTCATTCGAAGATGTTAAAGCGGGCTCTACCACGGTTAAAAATAAACACTATTTAAAAACATACTCTTGTTATTTATACAGCAACTTGAGAATTCTAATAAATCTAGGTAACTTTAAGGCATACATTGTTAATGTATGAAATATGAAGAACACCAAAATTACGCACAAAGTTTCTAACGTTCATAATTTATTCATGCTATGGTAACGTGTACAAAACTTATGTGGTGAGGTATACTGGATTGTAACGGCCATATTTATTTACTTAATGCATACTTATATTATGTAGAGGAAGGAGTTGTAATTTCAATACGAAGTTAAGGACTTTCGTTGTCTTTTTTGTAATCTCTTTCATCAAAAAATCATAGTATAAAACAAAGTCGCTTTCTCTGTCCCTATATCCCTATGTATGCTTAAATCTTTAAAACTACGCAACGGATTTTGATGCGGTTTGTCTTTAATAGATAGAGTGATTGAAGAGGAAGGTTTATATGTATAACTAGCGACCTGCCCCGGCTTTGCATGGCTGCTATTATTATTATTAGTATAGCTGTTATATAGAACTTCACAGTTTTTCTGTAGTGTATTTAGTACCAGCATTGCATCCGTGCGAAGCTGGAGAGCGGCGCTAATATTTAATATAATCTATGGATCGATCTTAAGGATCGCTTATTGGTTTCAACAAAAAATTCTACTCTATAAAAGTAGGTATCATTTGGCTTGCCTCGTAAGGAACATTATCGTGTCCCCAAACACGTATTTGCATAACATGTAGAAATATTACCCAATAAAGTTGAATGTTTTCCCTTATCACGAGTAAATAAACACACATACGAGTCAAAGAACTCATAAAGTGAGAGCAATTTGGAGATAAGAGGGAAGAGAGGTTTTGTTTTAGTGGTGATTCTAAACTGCTGCGCATACGAAATGTTATTCTCATTGACGTCACGTTTGGTGTGCATTTGTTTTATACAAGTAGAATTAAAAAGAAACTAGACATGACCAACTTTTTATTAAAACTTTCGTGAGACATTATACACTAATTAAACACAGCTTAACTCACGTTTGTTTCGGTGTAGGTACCGATTAGTTTCAGACCCGTCGGGGGTCCTTTCTTATTTTATGCTCCCGCGAACAATAACAACACCAACTTCTCGGTTTCGAGCTCCTCGTCGCCGACGCTAACAGTGACCGATGCGCCCCCCGCCCTGTCGAGTCGCGCGCGTCGGGCCCAGGCGCGCAGTGACCGGTGTGACGCGACCGCGAATATATCCCAATAACCTAATCACCCTGAAGAAGGGCCCCGACGGGTCTGAAACTAGTCGAAAGGGATACATAGGAAGAGGATTTATCCTATTACTGTGCGTCTCCTCCTCCGTATATATGTCTATGGGCAGCGGTCGCTACACTATTTCTGCAAATCCATGTGTCCAATTACTTGTTTACTACTTCACTGTTTAAAATTCCGTGAGACATTTTTATTAGTAAATAAAAACAGCTACACTCACGTTATTAAGATCCGGTAACGGTACCGATTAGTTACGAGCCTGTCGGAGGCTCTTCTTCAGGGATGAGTGGGACTTGTATTATCTCGCGGTCGCTGCAGTGCGAGACGAGCCGCGTCCTGAAGAAGAGCCCCCGACGGGCTCGAAACTAGTCGGTACCGTTACCGGATCTTAATAACGCGAGTGTAGCCGTTTTTATTTACTAATTGTTTACTACTATATAATATTAAAGGTAAAAATGTATTTTATATGATTAAAGTCCGTACGTTTTTAATAAACTGCGTAAGTGTTTGGCTATTCAAAGAGAACTACAAAAGGATACAAACGAATCTACTGGTATATGGATTCATCCCTATATTACTTCCGTATACCGCAGTAGGCAATATTTTGACGTTACAATATCGATGCTACCCAATGTCACAGATAGTGAATTGTGACCACTGTTTACTTCCGTATGTTCTCGTTATATTGATAGACTTGCAAAGGAATATCGACTTTATTAACAACAGTTTTGACACAAAAAAAAAATCGTATACATTGTTATTGATTAGTTAGCGTTTGATTAAAGGACAGCCGAAAGTAATGAGTCATATAAGACGATTTTTTTTCTTGGAAACAAATAACACTTTTTTAATTATTTTATTTAGATTTGTTTTGTATTTTTCGTTCTTTAACTGTTTTATAAATTACTATAGCAATCAATAAACATGATCTAAGGTCGATAAGATGAATAAATGTTGTTTTCCCTTATACCTAATAATTAAAATAATGTTTTATTGGATCTCAAGGATTGAATATTGATTTAAACGGTTATTAATTCATTCATGAAGTATGAAATAAGTGTGAAAAATTCCGAGTTTATTTTATTCAAAAAATGTTGAATAGTACGGACAGTGTCCTCGAATGTGGACATATATTTTGCTATAAGTGCCTGTAATTCGGCGAAGTTTAAAGGACTAAATGTTAGTTTAAATTTTTGCAAAACCGAGATATTTTAGGTACATTTTAAAAGCAATATTATACTGTAATTGTAAAGCTGACAAATAATTCTTCCTTAAATGCATTTTTATATCAAAACAAATGGTATTTGTATGCAAATTACTCGGAACAGAATTGCCGTGCGGTGGAGAAATTCTCGTCTAATTTTCATGTAAATAACATTCGAGTTAATTGCAGTAGGGATTGGTTACTTTTCTATGTTTCTCTTGGGACGTGAAAAAAGGATTTTTTTCAGTACTGAAAGTCTATTTATAAGAGAGCAAGGAAGTTACAGGGTTAGTCTTAAGGGAGTTTCGTTGACACCGATGTCCGGACAAACGAATTGAGAAGTTATGTTGATATTCTAGGATATATTTTATACAACTTTTTAAATATATGTTTTCTTTACGCATCTTAGTGATAAATTAACGACTCTGAGTGTTAAAGTTTAAGACACATTTTAGTCAATTCGTATCCCTTAGACAAAGTAAAGTTCGATTTTGGCTAATCAAAACGTCAAAATTATAAATATGGAACTGATCGAATCCCGCCATGTACCAATGTGTTTTTAAATTTTTGATTTTCATATGTACATATTTACCCGACGCTCTTACGGAAAACATCGTGATGCCTGCACATATCGGGGAAGAAATTCAAATACATGTGTGGAGTCACGCAAAAACGCGCTAGTCGTGGAGTTGCGGAAAATGGAGCCCATCGTAGATCGCAGTACACTACACACTAGTATGTAACTGAGATTATATACCAACAAGTTATCTAACCCGGATGCAAGGACAATTAAATTATCACAAATTTTTAAGCAGTTGTCTATACCCATGTGATACTTCTTTTAAGTTTTACGTATTGTCTGACAGAAATTATATCAACACCTCTCACTGGGCCGGGGGGTCTAACCAAAGTATTTTTCGATCGGCGATATCGCTTGTGGATTCGACAAAATTGTCACTTTGTCCAAAAGTACTGTGCCTTTTTTTCCCCCAAAATAAAATATATTTATCGTCCCAAAATCGTTCTTACAATAAAATGCTATGCCTCTGCCTAGGTAGGTGACAGTATGTGTTCTAGGAAGCAGCAACCCCTTATTCTATTTTCTTATGTTTGTTCGTAAGTTTAGCTGTGTGTGTTCTTTTTTATAGAGGGAAAAATGGGAGCTACGCTTCCGGTGTTGGGCTCAGGCTCACATGCATTGTGTGTATGAAAGTGCATGAACGTTCGATTAGTAGAAAATAAATATCTTTTACAAAAGGCAAGTAACAGTCAGCATTATACAATCCTTCGAGTTTCGGAAACGCTGATACGAAACGCAGAGAACATATACCGTATGTAAAGACCACTAATATTTGTCGGGCATAAATCACGTCTGTCAGTATGTGGGACGAGGACAAAGGGAGGTTTTTTTTTTCAATTTGCATCGTCATCCTTGTGACGTAGAAATTGGATTTAATTATTACAGAATCTATAGCCGCTCATTTTTTTTGTTTAAGTTTAAGCGTTTTTTTTAGCGTAGTTTAATAAGCACTAAGGGATCTGTAGTGACTATTAAATGATTTATAAAATTAAAATGGAACTCACATTAAATTGGAAAAAGTTAAATAAAGCGAACGAAGTCGCGAGCAATTCTAGTATGCTTATATAACTAATCTTTTAGCTTCTCTGGGGGACTACACAAAGTACTTTTCGATTGACAATATCGCTGATGGAATCGACAAAAATGTATGTAACTATCAATGATATTCCATAAGTCATGTACTTGTTAGATGTGAGATATCGAATGTTGTCAGTTTCATATATTTTTGATCTGCTATCGAATCGCTCTGTATCGCATGTACTTTTGGTAGACCCCCTGGACGCTAACCATGTATAATGTGACATGCTTTATGTCATGGGGAAGGGTCCCAATGTTTTTCCTCAGTAGAGACAAATAAAACTAATAACTTTGATTGGATATCATTGTTTTGTGACATCACGTCGGTCTTTATGATACTGTTTGTTCATGTGATTTATCAGAGGCGCCTTCCTCACTCTATTTCATACATTCCAACCTGGATAACTGAGAACTAGATAACTGAGAAACCTCTAGAAGTGAAAATCATTCTTTGGTCCCGGCGGACAACTGTCATAAGCGAAAAACCTGATTAGAGAGAAACTTCTAAGTCTTGTTCGCACCAGGATAGTACTTTAGTCGAATAGCATGTAGCATTTATCCGAACAAAGGATTTACTACTGTTAGGACTTATTTAAGCATAAACCTACGCACTAGGGTAGTAATTTAGTAACTAAACGTTTCCGAACAGCAACATTTTAGTAGAATAGATTAGTAAATCCTTTGTTCGGATAATTGCTACTTGCTACTCGACTAAAATACTATCCTAGTGCGTATAAGGCTTAAGCGATTTTTCGAACGAAGGTCGAACTACACTAATAAAAGCAATATAACAATTATTCAGAGCAAGTATTCGCGTCTACAAACGCAACGCAATGTTTACGTTAGTGGCAAATAAATTTTGAAACAGTTTATTTATATATGTTATTCTAAATGTATTTCGTATGAATAATATGACCATTTTGTAAATATATTGTACGGTATTTACGTCTCAATGGCTACGCGTAGAATTGGCATCGAGAAAACCCTTTCTACATTGTAATATTTCATTAAATAACTAGCGACCCGCCCCGGCTACGCTCCGGTGCAATGCTGATACTAAATACACTACAGAAAAACTGTGAACGTTGTGTATAACAGACATAATAATAATTGCACCCGTACGAAGCCCGGGCGGGTCGCTAGTTATACATATAAACCTTACTTATGAATCACTCTATCTCTCCATTGGCGATATCACTGATAGAATCGACATAAACGTATGAAACAGACAATAACATTGGACAAAAAGAACCCTTCGTCGTAAACCTAAACTTCGAGAGCACTCCCCTGGTACCCTCAGCCAGTATTGGTATCCTCGGCGTTGACATATCGGGCGACGTGCAGTTCCGCGGTCATTTGGAAGGAAAGGCTAAGTTAGCCTCCAAGAAGCTTGGTATACTCAGCAGAGCGAAGCAGTATTTCACGCCGGCCCATCGCCTAAAGTTATACAAGGCGCAGGTGCGGCCGCATATGGAATACTGCTCGCATCTCTGGGCCGGAGCTCCGAAATACCAGCTTCTTCCATTTGACCGCGTGCAACGACGTGCGACCCGAATCGTCGACGACCGGGGTCTTACCGATCGGCTCGACCCACTGGCCTTGCGAAGGGACGTCAGTTCCCTTTGCATTTTCTACCGCCTGTACCATGGGGAGTGTTCCGAAGAATTGTTTGGAACGATCCCTGCCGCTGAGTTCCGTCATCGTACGAGTAGACAGAGTGCCAACTTCCATCGTCACCACCTCGATGGTTGGCATTCCACAACGACGAGGTTTTCGCGCAATTTTTTACCTCGCACAGCCGCGTTGTGGAACACTCTGTCCTCAGCGGTATTTCCAAACGTTTACGACTTAGGGGCCTTCAAGAAAAGAGCGTACTCCTCCCTCAAAGGCCGGCAACACATTTGTGGTTCCTCTGGCATTGCAGATGTCCGTGGGCGTCGGACCAATTAATTTAGTTGATCCGCTGCTCGTTTGCCCCCTTCTCCTATAAAAAAAAATAAACTGTGGTGTATTTTTGTATGTATTAATAACTCAAAAACTACAAAGCCGATTTTAAAAAATTTTTCACCATTCGAAAGCTACATTTTCACTGAGTAACTTAAGCTATTGTTTTTAAATTCAAGTTGACAAGAAAGGGTGCAAAAGCTAGTTTTGTATAAGCCTGCAATATTAACAGTAGAGTCAGTTTAATACAACTAAGTTAACAAAGACAAACCTCAGTGCGGTACACTTCGGTACAGTGCGGTAGAGTGTGGTACAGTGCAAACCAAATGACGTTCTAATCGACTTCCTCCTGTCGAACTTAGACATTTCTCTAGAGCGAACTGTACGCGATTGTACCTAGTTCAAAGTAATGAATTTTTGATTATTATTTTATACATATTCTTATTTCAAACTCAATATTACGGTCTTAAGTCTTGTTCGCAACGGTTTATTATTTTAATCGAGTAGCAATTGCAAGTACCCGAACAAAGGATTTAGTAATGTACTCTGCTAAAATATCCCTGTTCGGACACGTTTAGTTACAAAATGACTTTTATTACGTTCGTCCAATGCTCAAAATCCAACGCTGCGCGATTAAAAAATTGTCGCGATTTAAGACCGCAGTGTAAACATGGGGGCTATCTAAAGTACAGTCGCTACAAAGTGATTCTATAGCGAACCTCAAAAATGTATGGAACTGACATTTACGTTCGATATCTCACATGTGACAAGCATATGACTTATTGGATGTCAAAGTCAGTCATACATTTTTGTCGATTCCATCAGCGATATCGCCAAATACATGGAAATGCATTTGTTTTATCTCAACGCTTTTTTAACGCGCGTTGAAAAAGCGCCCTTTTGAATGCGGGCAGTTTACAAAAGGCCTTTTCATGTAAAATATATATTATTTGCGAATAGAATAACAACATAGATAAAATTTACTAATGTTAAATTTGTTGGGTCGTAAATCTTTTTTACGATACTGTCTTTGTAATGCTCTGTGTTCGCAAGATTGCCTTTTTATACTTACTCTATGTAAATATTTTTTTTGGTTAGATGAAAAATATTATAACATAAACTTTCTTTTACTGTTTTTAATTAATATTTTAGAGTTTTTTTTTTATTATCAATACTTCAAATTTTTTTATTATTTACGGAGAAGGAGACGCACAGCAAGAGGATAATACCTCTTCTTATACGTCCCCTCCCCCGCCAATCCACTTCCTCTTCCCATCATCTACACTAAAATTATAAAGAGAGAAACTTTGTATTTTTGTTTGTATTGAAATAACTCAAGAGCTACTGGGCCGATTTAAAAAATTCTTTCACCATTAGAAAGCTACATTATCACCGAGTAACAGAGACTATATTATTATAGAGGACAAAGTCGCGCACAACAGCTAGTCTCCTTATAAAAATGGATAGAAAGGGAAAGTGGACTAAAATTAAGCCTCCGACACCACACTCGTCAGACGAGTATATTAGTAAGCTTTTATCAAAAGCATGTAAAGTCAAGTGAGAGTCATTCTCTGGTCTCTATCATATGCGAGAAATTCGGATTAGAGAGAAACCTCTTTAAGAAAGACAAATATCATGGTCCAAGACTCTTGCTTATCTTATAAGCTTAAGATAAATCGAATAAAGACCGGTTCAATTAAATTACAATTATGAGAATCAGTTTAATGTGTCTAAGGTTTAAGTTGCTAGTATTTTTCCTGATTTAAAATCTACAAAAAGCTTTTTAGTTGACTTAGCAAATTTAACCTTTGCTGTTCCAAGCGACATTCATAAAGTCCTTAATACATTTATTAGGTTGTTCGGAAAGTCATTTCGTTTTTTCCCGATAGAGGATTTAATTGAATTTTTTGCACCCAAATTCTCACTTAAACCGTTTAATTATTATATGCTTTAAAAGCTCATATAACAAGGCCAGTTTGTGAAAAGTTTCAATTAATTCTACGTTATAGTTTTTGGTTGGTGCCCTTTTAAATATGGAGAGCGAAAAGCAAAAATTTCGACTTATTTTATGTTTTGCTACAGAAAGGATAAAAATGCCGTTGAAGTCAGAAAGAAATAGACAGATGTGAATGGAGAAGGTGTGTTGACACTACGCCAGTGCCAGAACTGGTTCACTAAATTTCCATCCGGCAATTTTTATGTCGAAGAGTTTTCAAGTTTTGAAGGCTGGTTGAAGCTGATTAATACAAAATAAAGTTTTGTCACTCGCCAATAGCTTCTACAGCTTGAATGGGATACAATGACATACCCAGACCTAGCACTATTGTCAGTGTAGGCAGAATTGTCTATAATTTCCATCAAAAAAACGAAATGACTTTCCGAACAACCCAATATAATGGGTATAACTATATATTTAATAAATCTGAAAAAAAATATAAATTACAGTCTTCTAGTCTGCAAAGTATCCCTTTGTTTCTGTCACAAGTAGTCAAAATTTTCAGTAAAAATTCGATGTACATTGCGGAGTGTCGTCTGCACTCATCTACAATTGTTGGTACTTAACCAGCAATGTAATTCTGCCTCAAAGCAAGTGAGTAAGCCGCGATAAAGTGCCTTAGTGAAAGTTAATGTTGTTTTGATGTTACACTTGATACTGGCTGTTGTTCGCGACTTCGTACGCGCGGATTTAAAAAATATAGCCTATGTTACTTGGGGATAATGTAGCTTTCTAATGGTAAAAGATTTTTTTAAATCGACTCAGTAGTTTTTGAGTTATTTTAATACATACAAAAATAAAAAGATTCTCTCTTTGTAATATTAGTATAGAATAGGTTTAGGTTAGGTTTTTTCTTATTTTACTTCTATTTCTATAGGTTGTATTTTGTATTGAGGTAAAGATGTAGAACAAATACAGTTCGAACACACGAAGGTTCTCCGCAATAAATTCTTGTTAGGCGGCAGACAGGCACGAGGAACGGCATCGGTAAAACCAAGTCCAAATAAAGGTCATTTTGATTCACTAAGTATAAGATTTGTTATTAACAAAAAGATAAAAAACAACTGTTATGTTAAATCGTTTTAATGATACCTTTAAGCATATCTTAGTGTAGTTTTCTTTTAAATATATACTTACAGAGACCCCTTAACAACTTTGAGTAAGTTTACACTATGATACTACCTTAGTTACTAAGTACAGAGACTTCAATAACTATTAAGGTAAAAGCCGAAATTTCGTTAGATTAAAAAACAAAATAATCGAACAAGTTATAACTGTTTTAACATTTAACAGTGGTAGAGCCCTCTTTAACATCTTCGCACGAATTGTCCGGCTCACCTGGTGACATACCTCGACCACACAGAAGACACGCGTCAAAGGGAAGCTATTCCGTATTTCGTCTGATGAGTGTGGTACTTGTCTTTCTATTATTTCCTTATAAGGAAGTGGATTGGCGAAAGAGGCGACGCATAGAAAGAGGTATTATCCTCTTGCTGTGCGTCCCCTCCGTAGATCAAGGGCAGGCAACGCATCTGCATTTGCAGATGTCTACGGGCAGCGGATCCAGGTGGCCGCTTGCTCGTTTACCATTTTATAATATAAATAACTACTCTAGATTTAAACATAACAATGTGAACTTTGTTAAAATAAATTTGAATTCACCCCAATCAATTCACCATTATTCTTCGGTTAAATTAAAAAAGTGTTTCTTCATCAAGAATTTTAGATACTTGATAAATTCCTTACGCCAACTCCGTAAAGTCCGAAGGGCGCGTTATTTTTTTTTAATTATAAAACTGTATAAAAGTTCATCTTGAACAGAGTTTTAATAACGTCTTGAAAACTTTTATATTCTTGTCAATGGTTGAAATATTTTTTTGTTGAGACGTATTATTAAAAAGGTTAAAGGTTTCGACCCATGATGTGCTTCATTTTCCGCGACTCTACGACTAGCGCGTATTTTTCGTGAATACACGTATCTTTGAATTTCTTCGCCGATATGTGCAGGTTGCATCACGATGTTTTCCTTCACCTAAGAACGTCAATTACTTGCTACTATAAATGCGAACAATGCTTTAGGTGTTCTAATAAAAGTTTATGCTACAATTAACTAATAATATACTAAAAATAAAGTTTAATTGCTTTAGAATAGCGTGCAATGAAATCAACGCACGAAATCATTTCACGTTTTTCGTGACGAAAGGTTTCATTTCAATTAGGTT
The DNA here is from genome assembly GCA_013186455.1 of Papilio dardanus tibullus. Classification (NCBI taxonomy): domain Eukaryota; kingdom Metazoa; phylum Arthropoda; class Insecta; order Lepidoptera; family Papilionidae; genus Papilio; species Papilio dardanus. Next base: position 263,874 of record QDHC01003332.1, on the reverse strand, counting down.
GAAATAAAAAGTTTTTTTGCAGCATATTTATAGCTGTATTTGAAATTTTTTTCGTGCCATAAAAACTTTGACAGTTTCCACGCTTCTAGGGTGATGTTACACTAAAGTAAAATGACAGAAGCTTGCTCGTTTGCCACTATACTATAAAAAAAATGTTAAATACACCAAAAATCCTCATCTTTTCTTATTAAAGAAATCAAGAATTTAATTACTGACTTCACAAAAGTATTGTATTCAAATCTTTTGTGATCCGACATTGAATACATGTCTGCTCGGGGAATACGGAGGCTTCTTTTTTCAATTTTTAATTCGGTATCTCGTAATCTTACTCCACGTTCGCAGTTTCTTTGTTTTCGGCAAGATGCTTCGTGAAAACATCGCTTTAATATGTTATTCCATTCAGACAGTATCAAATAATACATTTAGGGTCATTGAAACTAAAGAATCGCGGGATATCGCTCATGGAATCGATAAAAATGTATGAAACTGACAATGACATTCGATAAATTATGTGCTTGTGAGATATCGAACGTCATTGTCAGCTCCATACATTTTTGTCGTTCGCTATAGGATCGTAGCGAATGTACTTTGGATAATTCGAAATAAAGTGAAATTTCTTGTCCTGTCATAGTATGTGTAGTCCGGCAAATTATTTAAATTTGGAAGAGACTAGCTGTTTCTTTTTTATTGTTAAGTTGTAATTATGCTATCTTCTTCCAACCGCTTGTCGATGTATTGAAATGTAAAAAATGCTTGTGTGTGTCCCGGAATATTTTATCGCGCGTTGAAAAACCGCTCGTGTGAGTTAGAGACGAAACTCGCATATTTTGGTAGCCTTGTGTACGAAGAACTTTATTTGTTACTAGCGACCCGCCCCGGCTTCGCACGGGTGCAAAACTGATACTAAATATACTAGAAAATCTTTGAACATTGTATATAACAGCCATACTAACAATAATTCAAGCCGTGCGAAGACGGGGCGGGTCGCTAGTTACATATAAATATAACAATATAAACCTCCTTATGAATCACTCGATCTATTAAAAAAAACCACATCAAAATCCGTTGCGTAGTTTTAAAGATTCAAGCATATATAGGGACAAACATAAAAAAGCGTTATTGTTTTATACTATGTAAGGATAAGGATTGAATGTTGGTATAATACATTCATTCAATTTTATAACAATTTCTATTCATAATTGCGTTCATTCTTTCGTTCACTTACTACGTAACAATGATTTAGCACTTTACACTCTTAAAAGACTTAACATTTTTACAATACTTAAATACGCGAACTTAAAGTCCATTTAAAAAGTCTCTTTGTTAGTCATTAAAAGGTTTCATAAATGTTAGTTGTTCGATAGATGGCGTGCATCGCCATTCTAGATCGCGGTATTAAGTTTGACGGAATTTAAACATTCAATTACTCTGAATTCACGAAGAATAGTTGTAGAACTAAACTTGAGAAAAACACTTTCCGTGTAACTCTGGTTCATTGTTATTTTTACAAAGGACACACACTTCTTACAGCAATGAACACCCACGGTACCAATCTGCTTCCCAGAATGAAAAGAAACAAATTCGGAAAACATTAGAATATTAATTAATCTGTACTAATATTATCAAGAGGAAACATTTGTATTTTTGTATGTATTGAAATAACTCAAAAACTACTGGCCCGATTTCAAAAAATCTTTTACTATTAGAAAGCTACATTATCATCGAGTAACAAAGGTTATATTATTAATTCCGCCCGGACGAAATCACGAGCAAAAGCTAGTTAATAAATATAAAACATCCATTATAAATTATAATAATTGTAAACATCATAATCGAATTTCTCCCTTCAATAATATTGATCACTTTTATACTAAACCAATTTCAAATTTAATCACGAACTTGTTTAATTTGAAATTTTCGTACGGAAATATTCCGGTGAGTCAATTAAGATTTATTTCATGATAACATAATGGTCTTCCTTTGTTACAATCATTGGCACAACCGTCCATTAATAGCGCAGACAATAAACCCATCCCAAGGAATTTATACTAATTTATACTATAACGTCCTTGACCCATCCTACGTAACCGTAGAAAGAGAAAGGTATAGAAATACTCATAGATTAAAAGAACCAGATGAGATTTATGTCATACTGACAGCGACTGTGACACATTTATACGAAATATACGTAACGTGACAAAGACAGTGACACAGATCTTTGGACCCTATGCGATTTTTTTGTTTGGATCCAAGAATAAGACCCACATAAATGTGACGTATCATATAGTATTGTGGCGCTCCAAGCGTGTTTTCGGTAAACTAATATTTCAGACGTCCCAGACAAAGGCTTGAGACATGATGTTATCGGTTTAAAACCGTAAAGTGATGCACTCACAACATACGTATGACGTAGTCTAAGGCATTTTTTGTCCCTAAACCGTATACGGTCTAGCCATTTCCGTAGAAAGAGAAAGACATAGAAAATATCATGTCTTAAACTTTTGCCTGGGACGTATTAAAAATTAGTTCACCGAAAATACGCTTGGAGCGCCATAATACTATATACGTCAAATTTTCTTGGGTCATATTACTGGACCCAAACAACCAAAATCCCATACGGAGAAAGGGACCAAACAGCTATGTCACTGTCTTTGTCACGTTACGTATATTTCGTATAAATGTGTCTCAGTTGTTGTCAGTATGACATACGAGATGTCATATCTCATCTGGTCCTTTTACACAAAATATATACGTAACCCCAAATTATATATTATATACGTACCCCAAATATAATCTAGCTACCAACGGTGAAAATGTAAATATATATTTTTTTATAGGAGAAGGGGTCAAACGAGCAGTGGACCAACTAAATCAATTGGTCCGACGCCCACGGACATCTGCAACGCCAGAGGAACCACAAATGTGTTGCCGGTCTTTGAGGGAGGTGTACGCAGTTCCCCACCAACGGTTCCCGCCTTGTCGTGGCGGTGGGGCTCTAGTAACCGTGAGGGGCACACGGTGAAGCTAAGAGGAACCACGGAGGGAGGGCCGGTTGGCCGGGTGGCGGCCGGCTCTCGCGGGGCAGGCCTTCACCCTGTGGAGGCCTGGTAGAGGAGGGGACACACACCCGGTGTGTGGACCCTGGTCGGTGGTGGTTTCGTGCCCGCCGACGGAGAGGGAGAGCCGCGGAGGAAGAGGGGTGTTGGTATTACGGTGCGCCACTCTCCCTGTCCTCCGCGGCTCTGCGGGGTCGCACCGTTGATGCGATGAGGTGGGCAGTCTGTGTGCCAATGAGTGGGGTTTTTGCCCCACTCACCTGCACTCCCAGACGGCCGAGGGTTGGACGCTCAGGGAGCACGCATCAGTTACACTCTGTTTTCAGAGTGTACATGATGCGTGTGATCCTACGTCCCTCGCGTAATCCCGGGATAAATCCCGGGACCGCGGGCCCTCGTCTTGATTAAGACGGGGTCACGAGGTGTGGTCTCTATAAACCACGGCGGCACCAGCGGGTGAGGGCGGGGGACCGAACCTGCATTGCACGGTGCCGTCTTCCGAGGAGCGCCTTTAGGCGCAGCGCCCTTATTTAAGGGCGTTCGAGGGCCTCTTCCTGAGGCGGCCGGTGGGCGTCGCGGAAGTTACCTGGTGCCCGCTTCGCCCACGATAATGGCCAAGAGGGAACAAGGTGGTTTAGTGCGGTATGCCCTCACTAGGAGGGTGAGTCCCACATACCGATATGTGCTCCCCCCGTGGGCACTAGGATCTAAAATAGATTCCACCTTGAAAAAAAAAAAAAAAAGGTGTACGCAGTTGGAGTATATTTGAAATCGGCCCTGTAGCTCTTAAGTTATTTCAATACATACAAAAATACAAATCCTCTTTATAATATTATGCAAATAGGAAGAGTTCATTCTTATTATACTAGCTGAAAGTTATATTGTATTATTTCTGTACATTAGAGGGTCGATTGCTGATTGTGTAATCAGTGGGTAGAGGTCGCTGTAATGTTCAATCAGCGCCCTCTGGGAGCCCGCGATATCGTTTATCAATACTCGTTTGAATTACGCTTTCTGTTAAAAATAGGGACAGTGACCCATTTCAATGAGTATAAATTAACTTAGCATAATGTAGGAGTAATGGAATTTATTAGCATAATAGGTAATTTATTATGTTTAGGTTATTTTTGTTGGTATGTAGATATAGTTTAATAAATTATAGGTGGCTCTGCTAAACTCAGAGCCATTTATTGCTTACCCTAAGTACAGTTGCTTATAGTAAATCAGTCACGATAAATATCAAATCTAAGAGTAACATGTTTATTTGTAGAGATTAATAATATTTCAACTTTGAAACAATATTAAAGTAAAAAAAATTATGATGTTGTAATTTAATGAACAACAATAACATAACTCACGCCCGTAACCCAGAGGGGTAGGCAGACACAACGGATCTCCATTTGGCACGATCCTGACACACCTCTCTTGCTTCTACATTCATACATCTACGCATACACGACGGTTACGCGTACTCTTAACACTTGTAATTTAAAGAATAGAAAAAGCATAATCAAAATTCACAGAACAATTGCATAGGTGTAAGCTTTTATTCTTTACTACTTAATTTATTTCTAAAATTGATATAATTTCTTATAATTATTCCAAGTATAAAGTTACGTTATATCTTCATATGCTTCAATAACTCACTTAACTTGCAAATTGTCGAAATGAAAACTTTAGAAACGAGTTGAAGATTGAAGTTAAGCAAAAGATTTAACTTTCTAAATCCGATGATATCGCTAAATAAATGGCTTCTTTATACTCGTATATGTTTAATAATTGTAATTATTAGATGGATGGATGTTTGTTTTAAGATCTATTTTCATTGACAGTGGTAGAGCCCGCTTCAACATCTTCGCACGAATTGTCCGACTCGCCCGCTGACATACTACGACCACACAGAAGACAGGCGTCAAATAGAAGCTATTCGGTGTTTCGTCTGGCGAGGGTGGTGCTGGAGGCATAATTTTAGTCTACTTTCAATTCCTATTCTTTTAAGGAAATGATGGGAAGGGGAAGTAGATATGGCGGGGAAGGGGACGTATAGGAAGAGGAATTATCCTTCTGCTGTGCGTCTCCTCCTCCGTAGGTTAAAGGTAGGCAAGGCATCTGCAATTGCAGATGTCTATGGGCAGCAGTCGCTTCGCTATTTAAGCGAAGCCAGGTGGCCGCTTACTCGTTGGCCACAAAATAATATAAAATAAATAAATATGTTTGTCTTAAGGTCTTAAGGTGGATCTCGATGAAAGGTATCGATGTAGAACATAGTGTAGCAGAAAAAATAGGCTACTTTTAAGTAAAGTGTTTTTTTAATTTGAACGAAGTCACAGACAACAGCTAGTATTAAATACTTGTTAAATCGAGGACAACTCTTAAAATATATTTCATTTACTTTTAGGAAAAATTCAATTCACATTTTATTTTTTCAAAAATTTTGTGACCTAAAAACCGGAATCGCAATGGAAATATTTTAAAAGTCGGAATAATTCGTACATTTAAACATTTTAAGCAAAATATTTGGAAATAATAATCTTGAAACCCTATTAAAAATCTATATCTATACTAATATTATAAAAAGAGAAACTTTGTATTTTTGTATGTATTGAAATAACTCAGTAGAGCCGATTTCAAAAATTCTTTCATCATTAGAAAGCTCTACTATCTTCGGGTAACATAGGCTATATTATTTAATTCCACGCGGACAAAGTCGCGCACAACACCTAGTATGTAGACAAAAATATAGAAAACCAAATAAATACATTACGATAGTAAGCTTTTTACAAATGTAAATAACGAAGTTTGAGGCCATAATTTTTACCATATCATAGGCTTAAAATGCAACAATATCTATTACCGATTGTTCCCCTAGAAAGGCTCCGACAAAAAAAAACTGAATTCTCCCCTCCCCGCCACACGGACATGGACAAATGACGGGAGAGAGTAATGGCTCGGCGTTTGTTTTGCCTCCAAATTAATGATCCCAGGCCCGGGCCAAGTTCGAGGACTTATCGCCTATGTCAATTGTTAAGTTATCGGCTTGGATTGTTAGGATGGAGGAAAAATAATTAAGTATGACCCTCGACTTCCATGGTAAAGAAAAGTAACATTATATTTGTCAAATTATAGCAGTGGATATCGACCTAACTAAAAAGAAGAATAACATGTTTTTTATGACAATACTAATTGGCACCCGCGACTGTTTGCTCGGAACTACAAAACACATAGTAGCCTATGTTTTCTTCCATACAATGTTCTACATGTGTTCAAAATTTCATTGAGATCCGTGAAGCCGTTTCAGAGATATCTGCAAAACTGATACTAAATACACTACAGAAAAACTGTGAACATTGTATATAACAGCCATACTAACAATAATTAAACCCGTGCGAAGCCGGGGCGGGTCGCTAGTTATAAACCTTCCTCATGAATCACTCTATCTATTAAAAAAACCGCATCAAAATCCGTGACGTAGTTTTGAAGGTTTAAGCATACATGGGGAAAAAAATAAAAAAGCGTTATTGTTTTATACTATGTCCTTACATATACGGATATAATATAAAATTGATATTTTATATCAATTTATAAAAACAACCATATTTGTTTCACTGGTAATGATAGCTTGTGGTTTGATATAATGTGGTAAATACGTCCTTCAATTTATTTATAAAAGGTATTATAGCAACACACTAATCGCTTCACAATTTTTTTACACGTAAAACTCTTTTAAATAATATAATTTAATACTCGACGTAATTTCAACGTATTACGATCAAAGAAAAATGTATTTTCCATACTATAGATTTGAATAAAGAGAAATGATTTTTACGAAATAAAAACTTCAGAAAGGAGGTTTTATTATTTCGCAAACATAATTCCATTAACACTGGCTGGTTACAGCGAACATTACTTAATACTCTTTTGTCGGCGCGTCTAATTTGGCGGGCTTTTTAGATTTGACAGTTGGGACATGTGAAAAATAGAGATTTTTCATGGGTGCCATTTGTTGTGTGTGTCAGACCTCGCATTAGTGTACAAAAAACACTTTTTTTACGCAAAATATTATTATTTCGGTTCCCAAAAGTATACACTGTTAAAAAAATCGATAATAATCGTTAGAAAGTTTTTCTTCCCTACCTTCTACCCTAAGGGGGTGATTAGGCCATAGTCAACCGTGCTGGCCCAGTGCGGGTTGGTCGACTTCACACATATCTTTGATTTTCTTCGCCGATATGTGTGCATCACGATGTTTTTCTTCACCGTAAAGCCTAGTTCGCATTAGGATAATATTTTAGCCGAGTAGCAAGTAGCATTTATCCGAACAAAGGAATTACTACTGTTCGGACTCGTTTAACCCTAAATCTACTCACTAGGATAGTAACTTAGTAAGTAAACGTCCGAATAGCAACATTTTACTAGAGTAGATTAGTAAAACCTTTATTCGGATACTTGCTACTTGCTATTCGACTAAAATACTATCCTAGTGTGTACAAGGCTTTAGAGAGTCGGGTAATTATGTATGGGAAATATGCATTATATGATACACAACTATTTTTTTTTCTAATTAAGCATAGTACTCGTATCATTGTAGTATATCTAGAACCTAATGTAAACAAATAGGGCAGTTTATTTTTTTATCTGTGACTGGATATCGGAAGTGGCGGTGTTTCGCTATCGGGGTTGAACTGGTTGGGTGAGGGGGCGAGAGGCGAGGGGCACGGGGCGTGACCCACTCGTAATTCCTTTGTTTTCCACGTCACCTACTCATATAAACAAACGACTACGTTAGAGAGAGATAAAATGTAAAAGATCATTACATACGACTTTGCGCGGAATTAAAAAATAGTAGCTGTTGCCTGCGACTACGTCAGCGTGGAATAAAATAATATAGCCTATGTTACTCGGGGATAATGTAGCTTTCTAATGGTGAAAGAATTCTTGAAATCGGTCCAGTAGTTTTTGGGTTATTTCAATACATCAAAAAAAAACTTTCATTTTAATCAAATTAAAGTAGTAGATATACTTTATAATATAATCTCAATAGAGAACTGTGTGTTTTACTGCTTTGTGTACGAAAACATCTTATCTCTTTCATTATCTTACAAAAAACAGAGATAAGAATATGTTTTTATAAAATACTTGAAGGAATGGTTATAGAGGCTACAAAGAAACATACACGCAAGGAAAAACCCCATTCATCGACCGAGCAAAGGAGACCTTTTTTACTCGATCTTAAGCTTTATACGCACCAGGATAGTATTTTAGTCGAGTAGCAAGTAACAAGTATCCGAGCAAAGGATTTACTAATCTACTCTACTAAAATGTTGTTCGGACACGTTTAGTTACTAAATTACTTGCTACTCTACTAAAATACTGTCCAGGTTTACAAGCCTTAAAGGTGTCCAACAGCAACATTTTGGTAAGAGTAGATTAGTAAATTCTTTGTTCGGATACTTGCTACTTTCTACTCGACTAAAATACTATCCTGGTGCGAACAAGGTGTTAACTAACAACTCAATAAGAAACGTATAATTAAAAAAACAGGCTACAAGAAAACACGAGTATAATAAACTAGAGCTGATATTTAATATTTGATGTTACTTAATTGTCACTAGAGGTCGCACGTAGCAAGAAATTATAAAAAATATGTTTTTCTAAAGATGAGTCTGCATTGTTATAACACTTGTTTAACAACATTGTTACTATTCCTTTTTAAATTCGCGCTGACGTAGTCGCGGCTGACACCCAGTAAATAATAAATTAAAAATAATTATTACATTAGAATAAAATTAACAAGTTGATTACAGCTACTAAACTGAAGAAAAAGGTTTAAAGTTATGTAAGCTATTAAAATTTTATATTATTTTACTTTACAATTTTTTGTGGCTTCAGGCACTGCCCTCAGCGAATTTAGGTACTTTCCTGGATGACACTTCATTCAGGATTGCGACCTCTATTCGCTTGGGGGCAGATGCAGTGGTCCCCCATCGCTGTAAGTGCGGGGATAAAGTTGGGAGTTTGGGTCACCATGGTTTGTCTTGTGTCCGAAGCACCGGCAGATTCCCACGTCACGCGGCACTAAACGACATCATACGTCGCGCCCTTGCCACTGTCGGGTTACCAGCCGTCCTGGAACCTACGGGACTGGCTCGGGACGATGGCAAGAGGCCCGACGGGATGTCGTTGGTGCCATGGCGGTTGGGGCGCCCTTTAGTATGGGACGCATCATGCGTGGATACTTTGGCGCCCTCGCATTTGCCAGAGACGTCGGTTTTAGCCGGTGCAGCGGCCGCGAGACAAGAGGACCTTAAACGCCGAAAATATGCTTGCATTGGAAGTGGGTACATTTTTTCGGCGTTTGGGGTCGAGACTCTGGGACCATGGGGCCCAGAGGCTTTACGACTTTATCGAGACCTATCAACTCGTTTGATAGAGGTCTCACGTGACCAAAAAGCTGGCCTGTATTTCGGACAACGAATTAGCGTTGCAATCCAACGGGGTAATGCGGCCAGCGTTTTGGGAACGTTCCCAGCGGACAGCGATCTGGGACCCATTTTTTATTTATAATACTTTTGTACAAATTTAATTTTCTCTTTTTATAATATTAGTATAGTCTTTACAAATTATAATATTACAAAATAGTAAAAATATTTACAGCTAGTTGTTGGCGATTCAACGATAATTAGTCGCGAACTTCAACGCATTTGGCATAACGCCAATATCCATTGCAACACTAGTGTTAAGGTCCATTTCCACTGAAACGAGCTCAAACATTAATGTACTATTGTAATAATAATTTCCTAATTATTAAAAGGCATATTAACATTTTCGCTATATTCTAAAGGTACTATCGCACCTCCACTTCGCGCATGTAGGTTTTACTCAAATAAAACAATATTAAATATCACTCAGGGATAATGTAGCTTTCTAATAGTGTAAGAAATTTTAAAATCGGTCTAGTAATTTTTAAGATTACTCGCCACAAACACACAGACACACAATTTTTCTTAAGATAGCATAAAGGACAACGTTTCATTACTATAGTCAAATGTAAAAAAATCTTAACTAAAATTAGGGACTATTGTTACAAGGTTTTCATATGAAAATTATATTAATAATATATTATATGCAGTAATATACCCTAATTCTATTCAAAGCAGTTATTTGTGTGGACCAAAACTGGTCAAGTGGTAAAATAATATGCGTCGAGCACCAAGTGCGTTGCATTGAATCACTCGTACCACGATCTCGTTTATTACGATTGTTCAAAAGTCATTTGTTTTCTAACTTATTTAAATCTACACATCGTGGAACATACTTATAGAATGAATTTAAAATTGTGGAGGAAGGCCAAAGAAATTATGGAAATGGATGGATTGTGGGCAAGAAAATATGCTGAAAATGGGGTAAATTCAGAAATGACGGCTGATAGAGAAGTATAGAATTGTACATACTGCGCCGACATTTGATGATGACCAAGAATATAAAATTCTGGCATGAGGGGACTTCAACCGGCTTCTTTATCATAATGCAAGATTCATACAATTATTTGTTATCAGAGTAGGCATAGTACTTACAGATCTACCTTATTTGCACGTCTTCAGAACAGGCCTAGATAATCTCAAAATGTCCTATATTCAGTCTTTATAAATAATTCATTCGTTCATGCATCTTTCATTTCCATTCATTCCGTTCGTTCAGTCAACATTCCATTCAGATTAGAGCTGAATGCATTAGATCGCTTGCTTGATTAAAAATTTAATCTTGCCGATAATTCCTCTTAGTTTCAACTTATGAAATAAGTACTTACCTGTGAATTACATTGTTCTTTGTTTTCTTAATGTATGCATCTAGAACGTAGTTAAAAAATGATAATTCTAACATGTTTATTCGCGAAAAATAATTGTCTTTTTTACTTTCAGAAAAGTCAGACATCAACTAAAATACTATCCAAACATTACGTCGGCTCGCAATTTAACAAAAGACGGTCTTAACAATACTTTTAAAGTATAAGACGAATACCAAAGTTTGCGAGGTATATGTACTGTAGAGTTAGTGGCATATTTTCCATCCGCTATGAGCACACATGTGCAAGCACTAATTAGCGAGCTGTTCTTATGTTTGAATATTGTTATACTTGATCAAACTGAGACGTACGTCTGTATTTGAGATAGAAGTTACAAATTACATTCGTTCACGTATCATTTCTTATCAAAGTATTTGCTCTGCCCTTTATTGATTCTGACTAATCGTGTCAACAGGACAGACGAACTTTTATTGTGTATATAGTTACATAGATGAAGAAATTAAGGAGGTTAGACTAGTATGGTTATAATTTTTATAGTAAAATATTGTATTTCCTATGGTCGTATTTAATGAGTACTTCCGAACTTTATTAAGTCGGTTAGACACGCTTGAAGTTGTCGTCGAACTGTACAGTTAAAACTGACATATACCAGTCAATTAGAATTGTACATTTGAACTGTACAATTCTTAGTTTCGTCTACAAATATCATTTTTATCTTCGCTGTTGAACTGTGCTGGAAGCAAACTGCCAAAAATAGAGCAATTTGGAGAAAATTACTGGACAAGGCCCACACGCGGCTGTAGTGTCTCAGATGATGATGATGAGTTGAACTGTGCTTCTGTAGCAGGCTTTACTCGCTTATAAATACTTCATCTTAGAAACTGATTTAGTTTTCAGTTTTTGGGGAATGTTTTTGGATGGCCAATTCAATTGCAAATAGGCTGGTTCAATTTCTTTGTACGGGATGGAGTATGTTCATTATAGTATGCAAGAAATTCCATTCGTTAAAGCTTGAATTAACGATACGTTGATCGTATTTGCAATTGCAACCGGTGACATGCATTTCCCGAGGTTAATGAATCGACTGTAGCACCGGAACGCGGCAATCGACGGCTGATTCGACTAGTCTTGTACAGTCGATTTATTAAACCGAAATACATTCTGTTGATTCCTAAAGCCTTGTTTACCAGGATAGTATTTTAGTAACTTAACGTATCCAAACAGCAACATTTTAGTAGAGTAGATTAGTAAAACCTTTGTTCAAATACTTGCTAGTAGCTGCTCGACTAAAATACTATCCCGGTGCGAACAAGGCTTTACGGATACTGTTTATTGATAGAATTTAGTAAAAGGTCAAAAGGTTCTTGGTGTGGTATAAATGTAGAATACAGTCTGGAAGAGCACATAGGTTTGTTCCGCGCAGACAGACTCCCAGGCGACAGCTTGTACTAATGTTTGTACTAGGGCTCTGAAGAATTGTTTGGAACAATTCCTGCCGCCGAGTTCCGTCACCGGACGAGTCGACAGATCGCCAGTTTCTATCCGCACCACCACGATGGCTGGCAATCCTCTACAGTGCGGTTATCGCGTAACTTTCTGCCTCGCACAGCCGCACTGTGGAATGGTCTGTCCTCGGCGGTATTTCCAAACCGCTACAAATTAGGGTCCTTTAAAAAGCGAGCGTATCACCTCCTAAAAGGCCGGCAACGCATCTGTGGTTCCTCTGGTATTGGAGATGTCCATGGGCGTCGTTGATCACCTCGGTGTTCCCGCTGCTCGTTTGCACCCTTTTCTTATAAAAAAAATGTAAAAAATAAATAAAACACAAAGATAGACTAATATTAGAAAAAGCTGTTAGAGCTTTCTTTTGTGTGCTTAAGTTTCAAGCACTAAAAGCTACACTTAACGCCGATTAAACTTTAAAACTACGTTCGTACACTGAATAGAACAATAACAAAGGAAACAGAGAAACTGTGCTAATTTCCCCTTCCCTTCCCCCTATTATTGGGATTATCCATGAAGTTACAAAGTAATGAGCCCTCATTGACCCGGTTAAGATCACCCGGTCAGTCCCGACCGGGCCGGATTAGATTCCCAGCTCGTACCCCGTAACCGGGTAAATCAAGATTAGTTTAAGTGCATAAGATACTAGTGGGCAGTTGGTGTAATGTATTAAGCAAAGAATAATAGCATCTATTTTTATTGTAACAGAGTTGACTCTCGCTTGCGGTGTCGACGATTTGTTTCCATTACGCTTTACAAATGCGACAAGGTTCTAGAGTGCTAGTGAATACAGTTTCTACTTCATTATTGTTGGAACTATGTCATAGTTAGTGTATTGTAGAATTTTAAGCGTCTCTTCGAATCTTAATTTTTGAAAAAAAATACAAACAAACAAATATTTTGTTACTTAGAAAGTTTTTGTCAATAGAACTAGAGCGATAGTCATCATCACCATCACCAGCTCACTATACGTCCCCACAGAGGGTCTCAGAGCCTGCCCTAAGCCCACGCTGTTGGCCGACTATACACATATCTTTGAATTTCTTCACCGATATGTCCAGGTTGTATCACGATGTTTTCCTTCACCTAAGAGTGTCGGGTAAATATGTACATATGAAATTCGAAAATCAAAACACATTAGTAGATGGAGGGATTCGAACTCGGGACATGCAGATTACAAGTCAAGAGCAAAACCCCTGAGCCACCGACGCTCTTAGCGATAATGCTTATGCTTTATAGCTGAAACTTTATCTAAAAAACATTATGTTGTAACCAGAAAAAGGCGCTCTTAAAACATATTTTCAGGTAGACAGTTAACTAAAACACAAACATACTACATCAAATTAAAGATATAAAGTAATAAATTCTGTTTTTTTAAAAAATTAAAACGTCCAATTACTGGAAATTATTTAATCTACATAAATATTAAAGTGATTCTTAATTAAAAGTTTAATTTGTTAATTAGTAAAAATAAGCCTAAACAAATTCAGACCATTTATTCATTCCTGTAGACGGAGAAAAGTCCTTGGATTTCAAAAGGTATTTTTAAATTTCAGTAAAGGACACGGAAACCTCAGAGCTTTTAATTATAACATGGGTGAAGTTAAAATGAAATAATAAAATTCTGGACCAAATTTACCTTTAACGAGCAAATAAAAAAAAACTTATTTTTAACGAAAGTCGCAAAAACTTCTTGGTTTCACCTAAATTAATAAAGCCTTACATATTCTAGAGAAAATCTATTAATACTAGCTGTTGTTCGCAACTTCGTTTACGCGGAATTAAACAAATATATCCTACGTTACTCGAGAATAATGTAGCTTTTTAACGGTGAAAGAATTTTCGAAATCGGCAGAGTAGTTTATGAGTTATTCCAATATAGTCGAACCTGGATTATGGAGCTTATGGAGGTAGCTCGTCGGGACCAGAAAATGACTGTCACTTATAGAGGTTTTTCGCTGATCCAGTTCTCACTTATCCAAGTTTGACTGTTCATACAAAAGTAAAAATCTTTCCTTTTTATAATCACTACATAGAATAAAACAAGGTCGCTTTCTCTGTCCCTATGTATGCTTAAATCTTTAAAACTACGCAACGGATTTTGTTGCGGTTTAATAGATAGAGTGATTGAAGAGGAACGTTTATATGTATAAACCGACCCGCACCGGCTTCGCCTATTAGTATGGCTGATAAATACAACGTTCCCAGTTTTTCTGTAATGTATTTAGTATCAGCAATGCACCCGTGCGAAGCCGGGATGTGTCGCTACTATTAGAATAAATGTCGACTTGTAAAGTTTTTTATAGGAGAAGGGGGCAAACGAGCAGCGGATCAACTAAATCAATCGATCCGACGCACATGGACATCTGCAACGCCAGAGGAACCACAAATATGTTGCCCGCTTTTGAGGGAGGAGTACGCTTTCTTCTTGAAGGCCCCTAAGTCGTAAACGTTTGGAAATACCGCTGAGGACAGAGTGTTCCACAACGCGTCTGAATGTTGAAGGGTTCAAAACAATGTGTATAATAAATTAAGAAGGGCATCCATTAAGTAACATAATAGCCCCACATTAGAGCTGAGCGCGGAATTGTAGTCTAAAAGCCACTAATTTTGGGTAATAACATAGATAATTGTTTATGGCTTGGGGTCTAAAGGTCATCAAGACATTCGTTGTTATGTTTAAATAAAGTTTATACGTTGATTAATCTATATTAATGCTAGCTTCCGCCCGCGATTCGGTCTGTACGGGACTAAAAAAGAACATATTAAGCAGTAGAATCTGATGACTCAAGCAGTCAGGGCTGCGGAGAAAGGTACCTTCTCACTATGTGTTCAGACTATGTTAAAACTGATTACTGAATAGCCAGTCATCTCCGATGGCACTCACCAAGATAGTACTAAGGTTCGGCACGGGCGGACACGTCAAGGAGGACATCATGATTATCATATTCTACAGCTATGCAAAATTACACCAAGACCCGTTAAACCGTATCATAGACAGTTACGTTTAAATCAAAATCCAAACAAGACTAGTGACCCGCCCCAGCTTCGTACAGCTGCAAATCGGTACAATGCTGATACTAAATACTGCAGCGTTTGCAATGTAAGCGCTAAAAATGTGTTAATTTACATCATATTAAAAACCTCTAAATTATCAGTGTTACTCTACTATATTGTGAATGTATTATACATGAAAACCTTCCTTATGAATCACTCTATCTATTAAAAAAACTGCATCAAAATTCGTTGTGTAGTTTTAAAGATTCAAGCATATATAGGGACAAACATAAAAAAGCGTTATTGTTTTATACTATGTAAGGATAAGGATTAAAGAAGGTTAAATATCTTAGTGTCAACATGTGGCAGTAATTAACAATATCAATATTAGTGCAGTCAACACTAGAGAGTTCCCGACGCCTCTGAGCCACTCGATTACGTCACGCTCTGGTTACCACTGGCCGATGCGCAAGGTTGGGCTATGCGAATATATTACCCAAGGCTTCATTAGAGAGAGTTTGCAATATAGTGCACCACCAACTGCAGAATCCGATGACTCAAACGACCAGTGATCAGGGCTGCAGAGTAAGGAACCTTCTCAGTATGCGTGCGGTCTCCAAAATGACTGCCTTTTGTATCGGGCCCTTAATCCTACTGTTGAAGGAGAGCTTCTTAAGATGTTGGTCGAAACTCTTGCCTAATATTATTATAGCGAAAGCTACGATGCATGGATGTATATAATTATCTAAAAAACAACTGAACACATCTCCGATGAAATTTTACACATATGTAGTACATAGACTGGTAGGACACATATGCTAGTTACTAAGATTTTTTTATAATTCCCGCGGTGGTAGTCGCGGGCGCCAACTAGTAGTCTAATAGTTTAAGAGAGACAACGTCGAGTCTAGAGCTAGTTTGAATCCCGAGCCGACATTCAAATGTAAACTATAGAACAATATTCGATGCTCTTTGAAGCAATTTCCGTTTTTAATGACAAAAAAGTTATTTAAATCTGGTTACAGACGATCAGCTTTAACTGCACAGTTTTCACTGTACAGTTCGACTTCGCAGTTAAAAGTGACATGTGTAAGCAAACTGAGAACTGTACAGCTGGACTGTGCAGTTCAAATTGACGTGTGTACGTTAGTTTTAACTTTACCGTTGAACATCTTTCACCATTAGGAAGCTACATTATCCCCTAGTAACATAGGTTATATTTTTTAATTCCACTCGAACGAAATCGCGCACAACAGCTAGTCCTTTATAAAGTTGGAAAAAAAAAGAATTATAGAAATACAACCGTAAGCAATAATACGTAGGGTATAAGACAGAATTATAATTAACATTGGTTATCTGATTTTGTTAGCTTTCGCTTTTAACAAATTGCAGGATTCGGAGCTACGGCTTATCTCGGGGAAAAAGAGATTTATAACGTGAATTCGCTACGATACAATACTTTTTGTAGATACGGTGTCCATTGAAGCGTCGCAAACGAACCGGCTTGCTCTACTTACCTGTAGAGATTCAATGTATAACGATTTAAAATTGTTGCACGCGTTCATTGAACTGTATTAATACAGTTCGAAAGATTCTTAAGTCGGCACAATGGTTCAGTTTCAAATGCACAGTTTTAACTGTACAGTTGAAACTAACGTACACAAGAATTCAAACTGCACAGTCGAACGGTACAGTGCTCAGTTTTGCATACACATCTGTGGTTCCTCCGGTATTGCAGATGTCCATGGGCGTCGATGATCACCTCGGTGTTCCCGCTGCTCGTTTGCCCCCTTTTCTTATAAAAAAAATGCTAATTTTACCTGTTCAGTATAACTGTATAGTTGAAATGAAAAAAATGAAAATGAAAAATGGTTTATTGTTATCTGAAGTACCTAGGACAAATTGATCCAGGATCCTCGCACTAGGCACAGCCTGTATCGCGAGGATCCAGCTCTGACACTTAACAAGAAACATCGTTAGACGGCAACTTAAGAGTAATATTGAACAATAGTTAAGAAAGTTTGAATTCAAATTAAGACTAAATATTAATTAAAGGGGGAAAACATGCACTATATATGTTACGCTAGTAGCAATTAATTGTTGATCATTCAAAAGTAAAACCATTGGGTTAAAACTGAACGTCTATAGCCGGCTTTATACAGTCGAACCTGCATAAGCGAGAACTGGATTAGTAAGAAATCTCTATAAGCGTTAGTCACTGTATGGTCCCGAGGGAAACTCGAATTAGGGAGAAACCTCTATATACGAGACAAATATTACGGATCCTTGGACTAATCCAGGTTCGACTATGTTTATTTATTTACTAACTTTTTCCTCAGACTCCGGCCGCGTTATATTAAAGAAAAACTTGTTAGGTTAAGTTAGCTTGTATACTTCCAGATTATGTATATATCTGTCCCTTTTTAAATCCGTTGAGCCGTTCTAGAGATGCCTTTTAATGAACATCTATCCTCTAAATTTCTAATTTTGAGATGGATTGTCCTTTTCTTTGTTAGTTTTGCGACCTTTTTAATAAGTTCACTTTTAATTTTTTACTTTTTTGTTACCCTCTGCAAATGTTCAGTGTACCTATACACAGGAGAGCAAAGGAGCCTGTTGAAAACCAGCGCAGGGAAGGTTTAATCCGTCCTTGCATTCGCTGAGCTGGCTCCTTTTGCCACACCTTTTCCTACGTATGTGTGTTTTCTGATTTTTTTTTAATTGTGTGGCAATAAATGTATTTTCTTTCTTTCATTTATAATATTAGTAACAAGTAAAATCACTCTAAAAACTAAACTAGTAATTCTAAACGATGTATAAACAGTAAATATTACAGGGTTTGCTTAAACTAATCTTAATCAAGTCGCTAGTTCAATTGTGGTAGACTCCTGGCGGTTAATAATTGAGGTTTGCGCTATCAGTAGCCACAGTGCGTAACCTATACCCAGTCTCGTTCAAAAGCTACAATATATGTTACCGGTAAA
This sequence comes from Papilio dardanus tibullus, assembly GCA_013186455.1. Lineage (NCBI taxonomy): Eukaryota > Metazoa > Arthropoda > Insecta > Lepidoptera > Papilionidae > Papilio > Papilio dardanus. The sequence continues at coordinate 245,530 of QDHC01003332.1, read as the reverse complement.
TCGTCCATTAGATCAATTAATATAAAATCAATTATAATTAAACTAGAGATATTGTAAGAAAGATTTGATTAAATAATATAAGAAAATCATTTCAAATATAGAAACACATTTTATTTAAATAAATATTTTTAGACAATATTCCTCCAATCTTCTACGCAATAATGTCTTCGTGATGTGGTCATTTACTCGTAACTACGATTATTTATAAACTGTCGTTTAGAAACGTTAGTTTGTGAATAATTGACTTATTTATTATTAATTACATAGATTAAAAGAAACAGATGAGACATGACATCATTCTGACAGCGACTGAGACACATTTATACGAAATATACGTAATGTGACAAAGACAGTGGCATAGATCTTAGGTCCCTTTCTCCGAATTCGATTTTGTTTGTTTGAGTCCAGAAATATGACCCAAGCAAATGTGACGTATCATATAGTGTTGTGGTGCTCCAACCGTATTCGGTGAACTAATTTTTCATACGTCCCAGGCAAAGGCTTAAGACATGATATTTGGTCTAAAACCGTAAAGTGATGCACACACAACATACCTATGACGTAGTCTAAGGCATTTTTTGTCCCTCAACCGTATACGCTATAGCCATTTTCTATCTTTCTCTTTCTACGATTAATTATGTCAGTTCCTGACAAAGTTAACATTCTGTCAGCAACATTTATAAGCCAATAGGCAAAGGTTCCGCTCTACTAGTCTGTAAGCGGGTCAATATCGGCGAGCACACGCGGGTTTCCCTGAAATAAAACTGCCAATAGCATATTAATATTATAAATGCTACAGTTACGATGGATGTTTGTTTGAAGGTATCCTCCAGCTTAACGCATCTTGATGAAAGGAATAGATGTAAGACACTGTTTGGAAGAACACGTAAACTAATAACTCTGTTTTGAGAAACGCGTAGAGTCGCAAACGCTAATTTAAATTAATTACCAAAACAAATAAATCAAAATATTAAGAAAGAAAGATGTAATTTAAATTACTTAACAGTTTGTAAATATCAAAAATAAACTTTAACGCTCTTAATCTCTAAAAAAATATAAAGTACTGCGATAAAGGCCCAATAAGTTGTCGAATATACGATTCTGGACACTCGGATCTAAATAAGATAGACCAGGGGTCTAATTGGACCAAATTATGTAACATAAGAAGTACCAAGAAAAAGATGTTCTATATTTTGGAATACATTTTATGAATGTACCAGTACCAAACGTAGAAAGTACAACAGTAATAACGCTTCTCGTTTCGGAATAAAGCGGTATATCATTTATTAAAAATATAAATTTTATATAAATATAGATTTTTACGTATAAAATAACAACCTTTAAAAAGGATTGTATCAATTTTATTCATGAAACTTTTAATAATCTCGAGTTTCAAAGAATTTCTTAGAATTCAAAGTCGCGTACAAAAGGAATCATTGTTATAATGTATCAAAAATCTTTATATTATAATTATATCTATTTTCTATTAATCCTTTATCTAAACCTAAGTATTAATGAGGGTACAAAGGAAAATGCCTACGCATGTAACTTGAATAAACTTTGTACGAGTAACAAAGCCTTTCACTACATTAAACTGAAATTAATAGATATCAGTATTAGGATTATACGGCAATTTAAGCGCCACTTAAAATCTAGGTGCTGTCAAAATTAAACAAGTTCGCCGTAGAATTTGGATTTCAAGCGTTGACTTAACTTTAACATGTAAGACGCTCTTAAATATTTGAGTGGGTTTGGAAATTCGACCGATAGACGCGTGTAAATATATAAAGCAGGGATTAAGAAGTTTTTTTACTAGTAGGAAAATGAATAACTAGTAGAGTTAGGCCTTTTGTACATTAGGTAAAAAAATGTACAATTTTAATCTCTAATCCCCTTATTTTGAATAAAATGTATAAAATACTGTAATAAACGAGGGCCAATAAGTCAGGGATAGACCAGGGGTCTCCTTGGACCAAATTATGTATCATAAAAAGTACCAGGAGCAAGGATGTTCTGTATTCTGGTATACATTTTATGAAAGAGCAAATTCTGGAAGAACACATAGGCTAATTACTAAGTTTTTTTAATTCCGATCTGACGGAGTCGTGGGCAACAGCTTCTCGTATGTCGGAACCTCTACAAAATATAAGAAAAAAAAAAGAAAATGATTTATTGTCATCTGAAATACCTAGAACAAATAGATCCATGATCCTCCCACTGGGCCCAGCCTGTATCGCGAAAATCTAAAAATAGCCAAGTAATATCTATTGCTATGATATCTAATTCAAGACTAACATTGTACATACTCGACTTAATGATGTAAGTGTTACATTTCAAACGCAACGAGGCAGGGTGCATTGACATCGCTCTTAGGGCGTGTACACACCTGAGCACTAATATATACAAATATCATGTATAATATACAACTTAATATACATTTGTAAACTATAATATTAAACTCCCTATGGAACTATTATCAACATGGTTTAGCTTTTGTTTAGTTTTGTATACAACTAGTAAAGTCATAACTCGTAGACGTTCGTAGACATTTCGTAGTACCTTCGTAGAATCATCGTAGAAGTTCTACGTACACGTAGCTTCAACCGAAGAATATGAACGTGAAAAATGTAGCTATCTCCCGTTCTATTACTAAGAAATAAATTTATCCTATGTACTGAATTTTTGATTTTGAAGCCTTTTCTTGTATAGAATTCTAGTAAAGGTGATGATTTCGTAAGAACGGAATATTGAAAGTTACAAATTATACTTTTTATATCTAAAACTAGCGACCCGCCCCGGCTTTGCACGGGTGCAAATCGGTATAATGCTGATACTAAATACTGCAGCGTTTGCAATGTAAGCCCTAAAATTTGTTAATTTACGACTAGGGACATAGATAAAAAAGCGTTATTGTTTTATACTATGTAAGGATAAGGATGATCAACACATATATAAAATTAAGAATTTCAATAACTAAATAAAATGTTTAATAACTTAATATATATCTTAAAAGATTCAGATCCAACAAAGAAATCATTCAATCAAAATTCCGTACGTAATTCATCGAATCTCATCGTCTCTTTGTGATTCAATCGCAGTCAATTTGAAGAGTACCACTCAGATGCAACTGTATAAAATGTAGGTCAACGACCCGACGATTTGCGCTTGCACATCAATTTATTCTTTTCATTATCTCACTGTTTGTTATTCAGGGGGGTTACAGCGATTCGATAGCGAACATTTTATTTAACTCACAATGACGTTACTCACACGTTTGACAGTGGTAGAGCCCTTAACATCATCGCGCGAATTGTCAGGCTCGCCCGGTGAAATACCACGACCACACAGAAGACAAGCGTCAAATGGAAGTAATTCCATGTTTCGTCTGATAAATGTGCGTATGGGAGGTGTAATTTCAATCACCTTACCCTTTCCACTATTATACAAAGTAGGAGAATAAAGTGGATTTGAGAGGAAGGGACGCATTTGTAGGCGATATATTTCTCTTTAAGAGACAACGCATCTGCAAATGGTGATGTCTAAGGGCAGTAGTCTTCTAATATGAAAAAAACTTCAGAAAACAAGTTTTTTTTATAATTGTGTGGCAGTTGAAGAGGAACAGTGCAAAAATTAAGACTCCAGCACGAACGAAATCTCATCAAGGGAAAAGTGGAATTAGCACTTGAGGATTTTTTTCCGTGTGGTTGTGGTATTGCACCGATTAGTCAATTAAATTCAAAAAAATTAAAATGTCACCATACCTCGGTCTCCTCAGTTATTTTCAATTATTTCTACTTCAATTCTCTTTTATCTTGGACTTTTATACAGTCAGGTAATATTTTTCTCCAGCGAGGAGAAATAAACCCATTAATTTTATTAGACGCCTCAAAACTCTATAAGATAAGAGAAATGTTTTTTTTTTATCTTCACAGTTTATACTTCTTCAGTAAAAAGTTTGACCTCTGACTAAAAGAGTGGAAAATATAATTTAAGGAGGTAAAAAATCGGAGGAATAAATTATTAAATTCCATTTGCAAAAACACAAAGAATTTTAACACATACTTTTAGGAAATAAATTATATGTTTATTTATACTAATATTATAAAGAGAGAAACTTTGTATTTTTATGTATTGAAATAACTCAAGAACTAGTTGGCCGATTTCAAAAATTCTTTCACCATTAGAAAGCTACACTATCCCCGAGTAACATTGGCTATATTTTTTAATTCAACGCGGACGAAGTCGCTGACAATAGGTAGTAATAAATATTTTTATAACAATTATACTAACATTAATAAACATAAATATATAATCGTAGTAGTCTCATATATACTTGATTAAAATACAATATAACCTTACGCTTATTAGATTAATTGAAAACCTACATAAACTTTAACTATTGTATTTAGGACAATCCTTAATTTATTTATGTTTTATCTCAAAGTACGTATGAGTAAAAATATTTTATTTGAAATCAATTTATTCTTAAAATCTTCACATAAAACACTATTTATATTTTCAACTTTAAATTTAATACATATTTTAAATATATGTTACATTTATGAAAATTATCAGATTTTTAATTACCTCTCTAGATATATCGAAGCCCACAGAGATTCTCTCTCTATATGAATATTTTTTGCAAACAAAATCTATATTAAAATTAATAAAATAACAATTATCACTATATTTTCACTTCAATTTATATATTTTTTTTATATTTAATCTGTAAAAAAAATAAAACAAAAGATCCCTAATTCAACTCAAGTATTGAGCTGCAAAAAGCTACGAATCGTAGGTAAAAAAATAAGTCATAAAAAAAGATAAATTCACCAATTCTTTAATACAATACAATCCACTCGTATCATTTATTTACAAGACAGTTAATAAGAAATAAGAGTATACAAGGTCATGTAAGCGTGACACTATTATAATATGACAAAAATATTCTATATACTTACATGTATTTATATCATGTATATTATGTACAATCACATCACATCACATAAATGATCACTCGTTACACAAGACACGTGATGTACGCGGCGGTCGTGCGCTCGGGTGTACGGCGCCAAAGCGACTGACCAAAACGAGATGTGAGAGCTTTTCGGGAGACTTTTGTAGGGAGAATACGATGTTGGTAATTTAAATTTGCAATTATTATTTTTTTAATTAATTAATTTTAGGCAATGTTATTGATGATTTTGTGGCTTAAAATATTTGTTTTGTTATTATAAGTTTTTCTGTATTTTTAAGCGCTGAAAGCTTTTGATTATTTACTGACTAATTTAGAATTTATTGCGTTTATATAATTTAGATAGTATGGAAAATTCAGGAATGTACAACGCCTTTAATTACATTTTTGATTGAAAGGACAATGTATTATTTAATTAAAGCTAAAAAAAAACATGTTATTTATAACTGTATTCTTTAATTTTTCTTTAACTATTTTGTATCTTTGACTTCGTCCGTGTGAATTAAAAGTTTACAAAAATCCGAAATATACAACTCTTATAATAAAATAAAAAAAATAATTCTATATTCTAGATTTTTGATTTTCATATGTACATGTTTCCCCGACGCTCTTGGATGAAGGAAAACATCGTGATGTCTGCACATATCGGCGAAGAAATTCAAAGATATGTGTATTCACGCAAAATAAGCGCTAGTCGTGGAGTTGCGGAAAATGGAGCCCATCGTGGGTCGAAACCTTTAACCTTTTTATATTACTCTTTTAGTATTTATGTTTCAGTTAATTTCTAATATATTTTAACTACGTCGAGATCCTTACAAAGGTAAAACATGTATAAATAAAAATTTATTTCATTAGATAATATTTCCCTAAAACGTAGCAAATGACGCGCGTACTGTCCACCCTAACAAAATGGCGGGAAGAGGCGCCTGCGTGGACCCTACTCCGCCGCGCCCCCTCGCGGAAACTTAGCGCCAATCCTACTGACGTAGGCCTACACTGCAGCCAATTATATCAAGAAAGTATAAGAAAAACTTTTAATATCAGCTTCCGAAAGTGCAGTGAAAGTGTTACTTGAACTTTCAATAGCTTAGAAATTTGAGGTTAAAATGTAAATATTTTCGGACACCATAGTCCTTAAATGGTCTCCTTAGTACATAATTCACGACTAAGTGTCTCCCTTAGTGACCAATTAATGACTATGACTACAGTAAACTGTGTTTTTGAGTGTTTTTAACCGACTTCCAACAGAATAAGGTTATCAAGTTAACGAGTTTTCTTAAATAGTAAGTTTTTCAGTTTACCGGTTGGTAAATAGAAACAACCCATAACCGTTTATGGATTTAATAAAATTATTAATAACTATTAAATTCAATCTATTAAAGCTTTTGTAATTAAAGCTAACATTTGTATGAATTAATAAATTAACACGGATGAACCATTTCTAATGTCGCCTTCAACAATTAAATTACTATTAATAATACGTAAATATAATATTTAGTAATTTTGTTCAATTTGAATATTACATTTTAGTTTCCGACCGTTTTGGAAGAAAGTTGTTATTCTACTAGTATTTTTCAGAGATGCAAACCGTTTGTTTTTAACAGACTTCCAACAGAAGGAGGTTATATTACCGTCTGTTGTTTGGTTAAACTAAAAACTATGAACTGTAAAATTTTAATTTATTTCGACACTATATTTTTGTTGAAGACATTGACTGAGGATTTTCAACTACATCATAGAGTTGTGTCATTGTGTCATTGTTTTTCTTGTTACCGGCTTCATTAAAACGAGTTCGCGCAGTAAACGGAGATTTTGCTTTGGCGTAAGGCCATTTTTTTGCGTGACATCGGTCTAATGTAGCCGTAGTGTCTGTGATGTCAATATACAACTTTTAATAAAATATTAATTTGTTTAATTAAATTCTGAAATCGGATCTTTTTTTATATGAGAAGGGGGCAAACGAGCAGCGGATCGCCTAAGTTACTTGATCCGACGCCCACCGACACCTGCAACGCCAGAGGAACCGCAGATGTGATGCCGGTCTTTGAGGAAGGAGTACGCTATCACATAATACTTTGCTACTGTTTTTTTTCAAAATTACTGAATATCTTTTAAAATCAACGGTATAAACGTATGTCCAATACCCATCAATTATAATCATACCCTATCTAATCTAATATCCATATTGGATGAAATCAAAGCCTCAATCTAACTATAAATTAAATAAACCGATAGAGGGCGCTGGGGTGTAGAGAACTAGTTGAACAGCAATTAACAGTGAACATGTGAACGTGCGAATCTCAAGAGGATAAAACTTACGTCAACTCACATTGGATTAATTAAACAAATATATAACTATGATTTTTTTAATTAACATGCTCAAAACTTGTTAATAAAAAGTGTCTTAATAGTTAAGTCTAAGTTTTAGAAATTATAAGGCTGAATACTGAAACGATTTAAAAATAACGTAGCTTAATCCGGCTACAAACGTTCAGTCACAGTACTGTTAAAAACTACAGTAACTGCACAGTTAAACACACACAAGTACACACGTCAATTTGAACTGCGCAGTCGAACTGTACAGAGTATCTGTAGCCGGCTTTACAGTCTATAGCAGACATCATTACTTTAAAATTAGTTTAATCTTGGTGTTATCATTTAAAATTGTATGAAACTGACAATGATATTCGATAAGTCATGTGCTTGTTACTTGTGAGATATCGAACGTCAGTCAGTAGGCTTACCCAACATACTTTTCGATCGGCGATGTCGCTGATGGAATCGAAAAAAATGTATGAAACTGACGTTGACATTCGATAAAATCATAATTCTATAAAGTGTGAGATATCGAGAGTCAATGTCAGTTTTATACAAATTTGTCGATACCATCAGCGAAATCGCCGATCGAAAAGCCTGTTAAGTAAGCCTTCAGGTCCATGTTTCATATTCGCAATTGAATCGCTTTGTAGCGCATGTACTTTGAGTTTTGGATTTTTTATTTTACTGCTTATAAACTTTGATCTTAGTAGAGAAATAAGGTCATTTTTTACTAAACCACTATCCGGCTTCCACCGCCATTTTCCATATAGTCGAGTCTTATTTCCACTGGTGCGATTGCTTTACAAAATTGCAACCGCTAATTGGAAAAAAGGTAGTAATTAAAATACCGTCTTAATTACCCCGGCATCAATTTGAGTAATTTCTTGGTGACTGATCTTTTACTTTTAGCTTTGAGTTTTATTAAAAAAGACGTTACCTTAGCAATCTTTACTAAGAAATATTTAAAATAAATATAGCTTTGCTCAAGTAATAGATAAAAAAATTAAAAAAAAATCTAAAATTAAAAAATCTTCTCGAGCGTAAATCTTAAAGAAATGTCAAAAGATTTTTTTAAACAGAAATATAAAGCTTAACAACAAATCTTAAATCGTAATAAAATTGGTTAGTCTGTATGTAGTAAGAGAAATTTTGTATTTTTGTATATATTGAAATAACTCAAGACTCTGGGCCGATTTCAAAAAATGTCACCATTAGATAGCTACATTATACCCGAGTAACATAAGGCCTTGTTCGCACCAGGATAGTATTTTAGTCAAGTAGCAAGTAGCATTTATTTAAACAAAGGATTTACTACTGTTCGGACTCGTTTAAGCCTTAACCTACGCACTAGGGTAGTAATTTAGTAACTAAACTTATCCGAACAGCAACATTTTAGTAGAATATATTAGAAAATCCTTTGTTCGGATAAATGTTAATTGCTACTTGACTAAAATACTATCCTAGTGTGTATGAGGCATAAGCTATATTATTTAATTCCACGCGGACGAAGTCGCGCGCAACAGGTAGTATCTTATAATTCCGATAGATGTCTTAAAAAATATAGTAAAATAACTGCATTATTTGAAATACAAAATAAAGGTAATTTATAAGAAATAGATGCATCAATATTCGTGGACAAGCCCCGCATTCCGAACTGCATAGAATGATAAGCATTTGTATTCTGTCAGCCCCGCGTGCGCCACGTCTTGAATATATTTGTACAGCTATTGTACTAGTAAAGTATTCTAACAATACAATGATATTATAAAGGCGAAAGTTACGATGGATGGATGTATTTTAGAAGGTCCAGAACAGAACAGAACAGACCTCTATGAAAGGCACAGATGTAGACATAGTCTGAAAGAACAAATAGGCTACTATTTCTTTGTTTATTTCCGCACAGACAGAGCCGCGGACGACAGCTAGTCATCTATACTAATATTATAAAGAGAGAAACTTTGTATTTTTGTTTGTTTTGAAATAACTCAAGAATTACTGGGCCGATTTCAAAAAACAAATTCACCATTAGAAAGCTAAATTGCCCCCGAGTAACATAGGCTATATTATTTAATTCCACGCGGACGAAGTTGCGCACAACAACTAGTCAATATTATAGATTAGTTGTTGCTTGTGTTTCCGTCCAACTATAACGTGGGTGCCTTCAAGATAAGGGTGAATAGGCATTTAATAGGCTAGCGCGTAACACCTTTCGATCGCATCTCCACCTTTCAGCAGGTGGGATCGTGGTCAAGCGCTAGTTTATAATTTATAAAAAAAAATAGATTTAAAAGTTTGTATGTTGTAAACATCCCTCGTTTTTGCTGAACTGACCTCAATGATTTTTTTCACGGATGCAGAACATAGTAGGAAGCATAACCTAGTTTAAAAAAAAACAATTTCTTTAATTAATTTATGGTAGAATTTACACTAAAAAGTGAACACTACAATATTTCAACTTACCTAAATATAGAGCTAAGTTTAATTAAGTTTTCTAACTGAAAAAACTGAATTCGTACAACAACTTGTATAATTTTCACGCCTGACTTCACTTGATTTATTGTCAGCAATATACTCAAGGTCATCCGAAGGTCGGAGATCCTGTACATCAGGACGAAGGTCAATTGATTAATACTAAATCACAGCCTGTTTATTCGTTTTAGTATTTTAGAATTTTCTTAAAACACAAAGAATATAAATTTTATTTTTAACGTTTTAACAAAGAAAAAATAAAAAAAAACTGCGTTTAAAAAAACCGCCTTCCAAAACAAAAAAAAAACATATTTAATTAAAAAGCATAAAAAAACTAAAAAGTACAAAATAACGTAGTATAGAATAAATTAATTTTATACACCTCTTATGCAAACCATTCAGACCTTTAATATTAATAAAATACTATTATTTGTGAGCTATATCTATTTATTGATAGGTTTGAGGTCGGAGCCAAGCAAAATATAATAGGGATACATAACACCTACATGCGCTGTGAGTTAGGTTTGTTTACGTTGGCTAATCTCTAGTATACAAATTGTATTACAGTAAGTAAGCTGTATATAATAGTACGTATTATTTTGTTTATGGCTTGGCTCCGCCTTCAAACCTATCAATAAATAGATATAGCTCAGAAATAATAGTATTTTTATAATATTAAAGGTCTGAATGGTTTGCATAAGAGGTGTATAAAATTAATTTATTCTATACTACGTTATTTTGTACTTTTTAGTTTTTTTATGCTTTTTATTTAAATATGTTTTTTTTTTGTTTTGGAAGGCGGTTTTTTTAAACGCAGTTTTTTTTATTTTATTTTAAGCTTTTTAGTGTCTTTAATAGGCTGTTCTGTAAACTACAGTAGAATTTTTCTATCACACCATAAACATTATAACATTCCGTTGTGTTTTATTATCTTAATATATGAAATAAATAGTTTATTTTAAAAATTATAACTACGAAATGTGAAACAAACAAATTAAAGCTATTTAATACGAGTACTAGTTGTTGTGGGAGACTTCGTCAGCGCAGTTATTTATAACAAAATACTTAATATGTACTCCATATTGCTGCCATCCTTATCTAATTGGCCTACAAGACTACAATTATTATATCTTAATTTAATTATATACAATAGTCAAGAAAGATATGTCGTGTAAATACTATTACAACAAACATAATTACATCGCCGCGAGCATATAAGTATTTCTATGCGCCCGCGCGCTTCTGTTGCATTTTCGAACGCGCTTAGTTTGTTTTAATTATGTAATATCTTCTAAACAATTGGTCAGAATCTTATACTGTAAAGGACAATTATAATCTACGTTTAATACTCTAACGCAAAATCATATTTATTTGGATAAGGATTCATACCGAATACTAAATAATACCGTCGTAACTTGCAAAATGCATTTTAATTAAAAATTTTTTGAGAAAAAAAATATTATTGTGATACAATCATAGATTATAGATAAATGCCACCAAAGACAACTATGTAGCCAATTTCACTATGTATTGAGCGCACATTATAGTTTTTATGTAGGTCTTATAGTTTAGGCTGTATACGGCAAGAAAACACTTGTCTCGCTCAATTTAGAACGTTTTTGTAATTTTTCACGTTCCGCGTGGTTTAAAACCTTCATATCTTCTAAAGTATTGGTCAAAATGATTACTTTCAAAGGTCAACTATAATCTGCATTAAATTCTCTTGATGTTGAACATATTTAATTGGATAAGGATTCATAGGGAATTCTAATAATAGCGTCCAAAGTCGAGTAAAATTTTCTTATGAAAAAATATTTTTTATGAGAAAACCATAGAAGATAGATATATGCCATCGCGGACTTTAAATTAGCACATTTAAAGAGCTACGATCTGGTAATACCGAAATTTTCATGGGGCCTATAGTTTAGGCTACGTAAGCCGAGAAAGCAAAAAAGTCCCATTTTTTTTTCATGTTTATTAAAAATAACTCAAAAACTACTAAATAGTTTTTTTTAAACGTAAATATGGGACCAAATGGCAGCTATTTTGCATCGAGCAAAAAAAGAATCACGTAAATCGGTTCAGAACTCGCTGCTCGACGTCCGAACATACATAAAAAAAAAAAAACTTATTGACTTGATAACCTCCTTCTGTTGGAAGTCGGTTAAAAACTAAGTACTTATGTTTCTGAATAACTTTTCATATATGATAACTAGTGTTCCGCTTCGGTTTTGCCTGGATGGCAAGGGATATACGTCTGATCTCCCGAGGGGTAAGCAAAGTACATTTGCTACAAAGCGAATATCAAAACTGTATGAAACTGACAATGGCATTCGATAAGTCATGTGCTTATCACGTGTGAAATATCAAACGTCATTGTAGGTTCTATACATATTTGTCGATCAGCGATATCACCAATCGAAAATTTTGGGTTACCTCCTGTTTATTTTTTAGTTCGATTCTTTCTCTACCTTTTTCTGTGTTGACGTCCGCTCTAAGTTAAGTGTTTGTTATTCTTTTGAGCTGGTGTTTTCATTAACTAAAGTACGAGTAACAGAAAATGTCAACTAAACTAGCACGAGGATATGTGATTAAAAACAAACATTTTTAAGTCAGTTTTTTATCCTTTTACTGGACAGTGTTTATTTTAAGGTATTCACAAACTTCAAGAAATAATAATATTCTACTATCTGTATTATTGCTAGCTGTGGCCCGTGACTTCGTTCGCAGTTACGAAATTTACCTGTGAATCCGAAATAGGGGTCCAAAGTTTGTATGGACCAATGTGATACCTATGTCAAAATTGCATAAAAATTGGAATGAAATTCAGCACGAATAAATAACTTTGCCATTCAAGAATTTCACAAATTTCTAAAACACTTTCTTTTGTACTTTTTATATTATAAAGTGGCAAACGAGCACGGCCTGTGTGCGCGGAAATAGCGAAGCAACCGCTGCCCATAGACGTCTGGAATTGCGGATGCGTTGCCTACCCTTAATCTACGGAGGAGGAGACGCACAGCAAGAGGATAATACTTCTTCCTATGGATCCACTTCCCCGCTAATGGGAAGAGGAAGTCCTCTTCCCATCATTGAAGAGAAAGTGCACTAAAATTAGACCCCACCACACTCGTCGGACGAAACACGGAATAGCTTCCATTTGACGTCTGTCTTTTGTGTGGTCGTGGTATTTCACCGGGCGAGCTGGACAATCCGTGCGATGATGTTAAAGGAGGCTCTACCGCTGTTTTCTTCCAAAAGATTTACGAAAGCATACTATTGTCCCTTTCATTTTATTTAAATAAGAATGAGATATGATATTTCCACACACGTGCTTGTTGGTGATGGAAATTCACGATAACTGAAATCAATTTCCCCCGTTTCGAACCGACAGTACGATTTCAAAATCTAATTCCGCTCTCAAAACTGACATTTAAAATTCTATTTGACGTCATTTACACTGCAGTATGGGAAACCGAATATTGAATTAAAATTATTCCGACACGTGTACCCTGCATTCACACGGACGCTTTTCCAACGCGCGCTTAAAAAACGTTGTTAAAGAACAAATGCATTTCTATGTATCTGTTCACACGGTGGCGCTTTTAAATTTTTATCGCGTTACATCCTGTCCGTCTTCCTAAAGCCTTGTTCGCACCAGAATAGTATTTTAGTCGAGTAGCAAGTAGCATTTATCAGAAGAAAGGATTTAATACTCTTCGGACTCGTTTAAGCCTAACCCTACGCACTAAGGTAGTAATTTAGTAACTAAACGTGTCCGAACAGCAACATTTTAGTAGAATAGATTTGTAAATCCTTTGTTCGGGTACTTGCTACTTGCTACTCGACTAAAATATTATCCTAGTGCGTACAAGGCTTAAGACTGTCCACTCTGCTACCTTCTTGCTGATCCCGCACACCTCAACCCTTTATATATCACACTCCACTCCCGATCCAGTCATTCCCATTCCAATTTCCATCCAGTCATGACCGTATTATTTTTATTTTTTTTCTTTATTCCTTTTTTAAAAAGGGTCCTTCACAAACCCTTATAATAGCGCGTCATTGGTTTTTCGGCGCTGGACGAACGAAACAAGAGTCATTTTACACCTATTATATGAGCGAGAGCGTCAAAAAATCGCTAATTTCGACGTTAAAAAACGTCCGTGTGAATGCAAGCTTACTGTCCATCATCTATTTAAAAAAATAAATAACATGTTTTGTGTCACGATACCTTTTAACCTTAAAGATGTCCAGAAGAAGTCATTGCTATCGACGATTACAGTATTTTTAATACGAGAGGGGGGCAAACGAGCATTAGGAACATCAAGGTGATAATGGGAAGTCCTAGGCTACACAGTTAGGCTCTGAATATGTCGTGGTTAAATATGTCGTCATGTATGGGTAATTGAAATGTGAAATTACACTTCTTAAAACTAATAATCGATGCAAAACCAGAGGAACTTTTTTCTTTATAGTAGAACGGGGCAAACGAGCAACGGATCGCCTAAGTTAGATAATCCGACGCCCACGAACCTGCAATGCCAGAGGAACCGCAGATGTGTTGCCGGCCTTTAACTGTAACTCTTTCGTCATAAGTTTCCCACCACATTTTTCTTTCACAAATATTAAAAGAATCAAACAAGGAAAGAAAAAGATATGTCCAAGAGCGTCGCCAGGCGCAGTGGAAGGTACAGTGCTTCCTAAATATTGGATGTAGTACTAAATATTGTTGAGTTTTGGTATAATTATCTTACCCAATTACCTTATTGTCGTATGCAATTTTTGGGATAGCTAATTTACAAAACGTGTTGTGTTTTAAAACAACAGAGCTTGTGCGGTGTAAAAAGTCAATCGTAACAAAGTTTGAGGAACAGGCGACAGATTCAAAGTGAACGCAACAACGTTCTAGAGAGGATTTCAACAAAGCCGACCGACGGCTGACACTCACACAGAAGCGTATTGTTTGTTACAACTTCGTTACAATTGATTTGTTTTAATTATCAACTTACACCAGGCACTGAACAATAAATAGTTAGACACCCTAATAAAGTAAATATGTATTTTTTCTTATAAATTAAGTAATGTAACATACATAACAGTGTCTTTCTACATATTCGAAATGGATTTTCCGTTAAGTACATAAAAATAATCCTGCCGTTTATTTATTACAAAGGATATTAGTTTTAATTTACACCATGTATCTGCATTACAATAAATACTTTAGAATATTAATTACGCTATACGACTATAAAAACTAGTGTCGAATATCACGATACGGTGTAAAAGCAGCCATCTATAGCGGTCGAAATGAAAACGTTTCATGCTGCGAATGAATACTGGATCCCAAGTTCTTAAAGCGATGCGGCGCTTTATAACGTGCAGCTTTACAGCTTTATTGTAGCGCTGCAGCCGCTGAACTAAGCCGATTATACTTTCTTCGTTTAGAAATCTTCTGCCAACTATACCGTGTGTGGCTTTGACATACAAATAGATAATGTAACAAAGAGTTGTTTGAAATGTTAAGGTTATTATTATAGAAAGAGATGGATAGAGTTAAAGGTTACAAAAGAAGAAACAATAACTTGGTGTTCTACGAGTGTGGGATAAGGACAGGCAGATGACATTTTATAACTATTACAGTCTACAGGTAGGTCTATGCGCAAATTAGAACATATAATTTATTGTGAAGGAACTACAGACATGTAAACACATCCTTAAAGCCTTGTTCCCATCAGGATAGTATTTTAGTCGAGTAGCAAGCAGCATTTATCCGTACCCACGATTTACTACTGTTCGAGCTCGTTTAAGCCTAAACCTACGCACTAGGATAATAATTTAGTAACTAAACGTGTCCGAACAGGAACATTTTAATAGAGTAGACTAGTAAATCCTTTGTTCGGATACTTGCTACTTGCTACTTGACTAAAATACTATCCTGGTGCGTACGAGGCTTACCAGAAGTAAGCTCCAGTTTCGTGGCTGGCTGGATTCTTGAAAAAAACTTAAACACTTTTTTCTTATAATGAAACTTAGCAGACGTATTATCAAGTAATGTACATATAATTTTATTTTAAATTGAATTTCATATTAGAATTAATTAAAATAAATTCCAATTAAACTAGAAACAGAGCAAATGAGTTATTCCCTAGAGAAATTCGGTGCTCGCATAAACCTAAGCCCAGTGTAATATAATTAAAAATGTTGAAGTTCATAATAAAGCACTTGTTCATTGTTATTTCAAATTAGTTCTTACGTGTATAAAATTATAACTGATTAAGAATAAAATGTAAAATAAACATCTAGAAAGGGTCTCGCTTGGTCTCTGGTTGAAGGGTCGGCTACAGAAGGCAGCTGACCTGGACACGGCTCGCATCGTGAGGAGGTTCCTCACTCTGCAACCCTAACCACCGGTAGCTTGGACATGAGGCCCCGCTGAGGACGGGTTTGTTTTTTTAGTGTGTATTTTTTAACATATAGTTAAAACAAATGTAATTAATTTGAAAAGAAATAAATATATGAAAATTTAAATTAATATTTTCATGTCTACATGTCTACAAGTCTGATTCCAAATATATTTGCGCTATTTTTTTATGTTTTGTCACGGTTTTTTCACCTATTTTACATTAACAAAATTAACATTATTAAGATATCAAAGTCAAAATACAATCGAAAAAAGCCTACCACAGACGCTCAGTTTTACTGTATAGTTCGTCTGCACAGTTAGAACTGGCGAGTGTAGGCAAAATAGAAAACTGTAAAGTTCGATTGTGCAGTTTAAATTAACGTGTGACCGTTAAAACTCACAGTTAAAAAACTGACAGTAAAATATGCTCTTATACAGATTTTTTTATTACAAAGTGGCAAAAGAGCAAGCGATCACCTGGATTCGGGGAAAAAGCAAAGCGACCGCTGCCCATAGACACCTGCAATTGCAGATGCGTTGCCTACTCTTAATCTACGGAAGAGGAGACTCACAAGAAGAGAATAATGCCTCTTTCTTTGCGGGCTCTACCGCTGTTTGAACATTTCTCACTAATACGAGTTTCTAGTTATCTGAATAAAACTTTCCATGTACTCTATATCTGTAGTATTAACAAATAAGCCGTCATAAAGCAGGCTCGTGTGAAACGCTCAAAAATGTCAATGACAGAGAAGTTAGCAAGTGGCGGCGTTTACAAAGAGAAGCGGCGACGCAAACATCAAGAGGCGAGTTTGAAAACAAAGCGAGACACAACTTCTATCACACCGAACCGACAGAGCTTTTGCAAATTTAAAAATCGCAATTAGAAATTATTTTACACTCATAGAAGTACATAAATATAATGTTTGTAATCCTATCGCTTCATTAGACAGAGTTCGATAAAAACACTGATTTTGTTGGGCGTAAGATCGTTATTTGCGAAATCGGTCTAATGAAGCCAGGTTAATAGTGAATTTCAAGTAAACTCAAATAACAAGATTGTTGTCTCATTTTTTCATTAAAACAAAGGAGAGGAATGGAAATGTTGTTTTCAAATAGTTGGTACGACATTCAAAAGTCAACGAAACTTTAATGAATCGATGCCGATGTATTATTATGCTAGGTCACAAGGGGATAGAATAGCTTCCCAAAAATAATTAAAATCAGTTTAATATTATCGGGGGTTACCCAAAGTATCATTTGATTGGCGATATCGCTGATGGAATCACCAAAAATGTATGAAAGTAACAAAGACATTCGATAAGTCACGTTCTTGTCACGTGTGAGATATCGAACGTAATTGTCAGTTCCATACATTTTTGATGTTGGCTATCGATTTGTAGCGTATTTACTTTGGGGAATCCTCAGACCTATTAAATGCAAACAAACATTCAAATCTTTATAACATTCGTATATAAATATAGGTTAAAAGATCGCGATGCTCTTAACGGTGTAAATGCGGTCCTTAATTTTCGTGGTCCAAATAAAAACGTTTCATATTGCGGTTTGCGGCTCTACAGCGGATCAGGCACAGCTCTTTGACTGTTTGACACTTGATAAAACGAAGTTTCAGATTTTAAAAAGCCTTTCATAGAACTAATTAAAATGTCTTTGATAATTCGGAAAATGTTTAAAAAACTTTCATTTTTGTATGTATGGTATTTACTCAAAAACTATTAGGCCGATATCAAAAATTCTTTCACCATTAGAAAGCTACATTATCCCCGAGTAACATAGATGATATTTTTAACACCACGCGATGTCGCGAGCAACAGCTAGTATTTTTATAAAATTTCGCTACGAAGCGAATAGTACTAGCGTCAAAAATATATGGAACTGACAATTACGTTCGATATCTTACACGTGACAAGCCCATGACTTATCGAATGTCAATGTCAGTTTCATACATTTTTGTCGATCCCATCAGCGATGTCGCCAATCGAAAAGTACCTTGGGTTGCCCCTCAGTATTCAGAAGCATCTACTTCTTTCGACTTATCAATTTAATCTATGCTAATACTAAATACTTATAAAGAAAAAAGTTTAGTAGTTTTGTATGTATTGAAATAACTCAAAAACTACTCTATCGATTTAAAAATTCTTTCACCATTAGAAAGCTACATTATCCCCGAGTAACATAGGATATATTTTTTGCGTGGACGAAGTCGCGTGCAATAGCTAGTGTAACATAAACCGATCCATGTTAGCCATCTCACTACATCATAGCGTGACACGCTGTGACGTCAGTGCGTGTTGGTGACGTCACTAACGCGTGTTTGACGACTGCGGTTGCGCGCATCTTGCTATGACGTGAATTAAAACGCAATGTTTACTTGATAACCATTTGATTTATGTTCTCATAAACTATAACTTTATTCCGAAACAAGAATCAGCGTTATTACTGTTGTACTTTCTACGTTTGGTATGTAAGGACGATAAGGACTAACTGTTGTTCGCGACTTCGTCCGCACGGAATTAAAAAATACAGCCTATATTTCTCAGGGATAGTATAGCTTTCTAACGGTGAAAGAATTTTTAAAATCGGAACAGTAGTTTTTGAGTTATTTTAATATATACAAAAATACAAAGTTTCTCTCTTTATAATATTAGTATAGATGTAGAAGGACTTTAAAATTAATGCCATGTCCAGAAACGTATAAAGTAAAGCCTTCCAGGCTATTGCGGCTACCTTCCACGTGATATAGTGTCAGTCAGTTGACATTGAACTTGATGTACAGGATCTGTAACCTTGAAGTGACCTTCGTCTGTATTGCTTACTATAAATTAGGAGAGAGGTACTAAAACGAGATTAAACATCAATAACTAAAGAGACTGGACCTTTCACCTACTTTTAACTTCGGTATCTTATTTATTTTGTATATTTCTCAGTAGTTCCTTCAGTAAATAGAAAGTCAAACCGATTGTACCGAATCCAACACTAAAAATACATTTGAAGCTTTTTAAAACCATTATGCCATACGTACAAATATAATCTAAGTAAAAAATATATCTTGCAATATTACTCGACATTTTTCACTATTATATCACAGCGCCTTATCAAACTTATTAGCAATTCATACCTCACACGACGCAATTACCGCGAGTATATTTTTTACGGCAGGCGCAAAACTGCGGGGTAATTATAAAATGCACGCTGAACCTTAGGTAAAATATTTTCTTGTCGTGAATTTGCAATTCAAATAACTCTGTATTACGTGACACGGTGGACGCATTCTTCCATTTCATTAAAATTTCTTTGATATTGTAAAACGGAATGGCTTTTGCACCCCTTTTTCTTTGTTCTTTCGAAATATATTTCTTGGCTCGTATTATAAATATGAATAACATTGCTGCCGTGTATCTGATGTGTTGAAAATATATTTCACTTATGAATTATACATTGAATATAAAGTATTTATTATGTTTTGACAAAACTTAATTAGCACTACTGTAGCCATCATAAAAGTAACCTGTTAATATGAAGTTTCACGTAACTATTTAAAGGTTAAAGGTTTCGACCTATGATGGGTAACATTTTCCGCAACTCCACGACTAGCGCGTATTTTGCTTAAATACACTATACACTTAACTATTTATTAACTTAAAAATAATTACATAACCATTATTAGACCGAGTTTTATGCGTGAGATCGGTCTAATGAAGCCTTCGGGTAAAAGCACAATAAAATTCTTTCAATTTGTAGTCTTTAACATCCATGGAGATGCTCATGATATTATTATTTTTTTATATTAAAAAGTGGCAAACGAGCAAGCGGCCGACTGGATTCGCAGAAATAGCGAAGCGACCGCTGCCCATGGACATCCGCAATTGTAGATACGTTGCCTACCCTTAATCTTCGGTGGAGGAGACGCATAGTAAGTGGAAAATTCCTCTCCCTACGCGTCCCCTCCGGAAAATCCACTTCCCCTTCCCATCATTTCCTTATAGGAAAAGGATAGGAAAGGAAAATGGATTAAAATGAGGCCTCCGGCACCACACTCATGAGACTAAACACGGAATCGCTTCCGTTTCACGCCTGTCTTCTGTGTGGTCGTGGTATTTCACCGGGCGAACCGGCCAATTCGTGCAAAGGATGTTATTGCGGGCTCTACCACTGTAAAAATAAATATAACCCTAATCCAGTTATTTGAAAAATATTTTAACAAAATAAAATCCAACATCCAACAACAAAGATATTATTTACAAAGACAACGTATCGATCTGAATTCAAAATGAAGATGAAACGAACAAATCCGGTCCATCGGTGACACAATACAAAATATATCAAGCATCGGAAATATATGAAGCTGTATTTTATTTGTTCCAACGTGGACCGTGCGCCGGGCGCTAACAATGCTACCATTGCACCGTCAGCATTATAAATATGAGATCGAATCTGCTCGTTCGCATTTGTCGTATTCCGACACCACACTAGTCGGACGAAACTGACCTAAACTGGTGAGGATATTAACAGTAGTCTACTCTGCAGGTACAGGAATTCTCTCTATTGAGAATTACTCTATTTATGGAAATATAGAAGTTGACCCGGCTGGGGAGGAGATGTAGAGGATGAGAAAATATCGCCACTCACAATTTCTATCCGGACAAGGCTGGCAAAACGCCCGACACTTCGGTTTGCATCCGACAAGAAATCGGTGTCGAATAAATGTAAATAGCTAAATATTTTCGGTAAAAGCATCCGATAATTTATCGGACAGGACACAAGACAAATGTGAACAAACTGTCAGTCTCAATATCGAATCCCGTTGGCTCAGACAAAGCTCTTGAGATATTGATATAAAAATTTTACATTCACTTTTTCTAGATAATAATATTTTTCTTTATAAAATCATGGATGTGCAGCCGAGCGTTCACGAACAGGCAAACGACCTGGAAGTAATGAAGAAAATGGAAGATGACCACCTACGATTGCAGAGACAGGTAAAGTAAGGCCCTCCGTAGACCAGGCTTTGTAATTCCGCGCCGACGAAGTGAGCAGCAACTACAATGGCAATACTTAAAAAAAATAAGATAAAATGTGGGAAATGGTAGGAGTGCTAAGAATAGTCAAATAAGTGACTTCTTAGGATAGCATGAGTAGTTACTCGCGGCAGTCCCGTTCTGTTTACCTTGGTGAACTGTAGCCATTCTTGAACAATCACATTCTATTCGTATAGTAATAATCATTCCTGAGTAGTTACCTTAGTTATTACTTGACACTTGATTTGCCTCTCAGTTAAAATTTACTAAAGAAGTAAAGTCACATATCCTCATTCGCTCCTTTAAAAAAAAACTTAGAAATTGATTTCCAAAAATACAATAATGTTCACAGTTCCGTATGATACAAGCGGACAGATCGAATCGTGTGAAAGGTGTCCACCCGATGTTCAGGCGACAGGACGACCTGCTGAAGAGATTGAAGAAGGAATATACTAACGTTGCTACTGACCTTAAAGTAAGTTTACACTGCCTATACACTTGAAACATATCATTGTCCTTCTCACACTCTTTTTAAAAACAGAAGATAAAAAAATTCAACACGTTTTTCTCGTGCGGTAATACTTTAAATTAAATAAGACGTTTTACTTTAGATAGCTAGATCCGGTGCAAACAGAAAACTAGAAGAGAGAACTAAAAAGGAAGTTTTTGATAGTATTTTATTACGAGAGAAGACAGAGACTGAATGCGAAAGTAAGTTTTTAATTTTAATTAAACAAAAGTTACGTACTAACGCACTCAGAGTAGGAAATCTAGAATAAGAGTAAGGAGTCTATAGTAAGAGTCTTTGTATTACACTTTGCAGGGACGGCTCACGTCACTACAAAGTGTAATACAAAGTCGCTTTCTCCGTCCCTATAT
Source organism: Papilio dardanus tibullus (assembly GCA_013186455.1). Classification (NCBI taxonomy): domain Eukaryota; kingdom Metazoa; phylum Arthropoda; class Insecta; order Lepidoptera; family Papilionidae; genus Papilio; species Papilio dardanus. Next base: position 223,446 of record QDHC01003332.1, on the reverse strand, counting down.
ATGCTTGAATCTTTAAAACTACGCAACGGATTTTGATGCGGTTTCTTAGAAAAGAGTGATTGAAGAGGAAGGTTTATATGTATAACAAAATATATGTTGCATTGCACTCGCTAGTATGGGATAATCGATAGCTTATTAATAGTTGTAAGAGAGATATATTTTTGTTTCTTTCAGACGGAATAATTCTGATGGACCAATTGGAAGGATTGCTGCAGAGGCACAACAAGGAGACGCTGCAACTCAAACGTTTGGCCAACTCTACTATGGGCAAAGTAATCTCTTCACAAAATAATTAAATTAAATAATGGACTCGAATTCCTAAAAAAACGAATTAAAAAAAGTTTCTCTAAACCACTACAAGTTAATGATGTTTCTGGAATTAATAAAGTTTTAACACTCTATTTTTTTAATAACTACAAAGTGAATAAAAAACCTGTAACAAGAAAGTTATAATAATCAGGTAGATTATTAGATAACAGAAGCGTCATGTTAACTATTTTAATTCATATTAAGATGATAATGATATTTGAAGCTGGAAGAAAGACGAGTGACGAGCGAACATCGTCTGACCCGGACAGAGAATAAACTAGAAGCGGCAATGTTAAGATTCAACGCAATACAATGCGAGAACAAGAAGATTAGAACTGAAATTGATCATGTGCTAAAAGACAGGTCAGAAACTTAGTCAAACTTCTCCTAATGAACAGTGCTCCCGCTACCATATACGCTAAGTACAATGCACACGGGCGCCATATTTAAGGGGCGCCAAAGACACGGGCCTAAAACGTGGTTTAGGCTAAGCGCCATCAGCGCCCTGCCACCTCAAGCCCTAGCTGTAAATGCCTCCTCAAGGCAAACAGTGAAACTCAGTCACAAATAAAAAACGGGCCTTAAAAAAATTTTAAAAATAAAATAAAAGAACAGTTCAGTTCTTTGCTTTATTTCAAGCAAAATCCTTTTTCGCATACAAGCGCCAGTAGCCCTTACAGGGTCCTGCTGATGAAACAACTATTTTAAAAGCGATAGAGATTCGATGATGAAGGAAATCAATGTAACCGGGGACAGGATAAACAAGAGAAATTAACATAAAAAAAGTTGTAAGCAGTAACAAAAAACTGTACTCTATTACCTTTTGGGTTTTTAATAAGAATGAAAGGAATCCCAATATGTTTTATACAAATGTACCAAACGTGGAAAGAAATTTTAATTAATAAAAAATTTAGTTAATCTATTGTCATCCCAGTCGTCACACCCTTGTTTATCCTACCTCTACCGGTGTATCCCTCCAAATAAATAAAGAATAATTATAAAAATAGGATTTGCTTTATAAAAACAGATTCTTTTTTCATTGTAGAGCAATCTTCAATCAAGCTTGGGATAAAATGTTGAACGCTCTGACAAAGGGCAAGAAGTTTCTGACAGACCTATTCGAGTCTTCGACATTAGCTTACGACCAGAGAGACGAGTGGTGCACCAAACTCAAATCAGTACAAGAGAAAGGGCGAATGGATCAATTATTACAAGTGCAGGTTAGTTCACTTAAAGTAAGATGTCCATGGGCGTCGGACCAATTAACTTAGTTGATCCGCTGCTCGTTTGCCCTCTTCTCCTATAAAAAATACTATTGGTAGTGGCAGTAGGAACTATGTTTCCACAACTTGATGACTGGCGCGTATTTTGCGTGAGGGCAGGTCCTAGATCACTCCAGCCATCCCAGCTCTCCAAAGTAAGAGTAACGGCTAAATTTAATATTCAATTCAAAAATTATGTTTATTGGTCGGTAAGAGTCAAAATTTATTAGATTTTCCTCTAATCTAAACAATGGTTCGTATTAATCGATTGCTATCCACTATATATACTGTTCTATTTCAGGAAATGAGAGATCTACAAAAATCATTCGATCACGAAATGAAGTTATACAATTTCTTATCAAAAAAAGGAGTTATAAGAGTCAATGAGAAAGAAGAAAAGAGAGTGGAAGAACGGATCATAGCTAGAGAGAAACAAATGAAGGAAATATATAGCGCACATGTTAAAATACTCAATGACATTAATGTAAGTTACTTTGCGTATAATATTACACTACTAAATGTCGCTCAGGACTTTGTCAGCTTAGAATTAAAAATGTTGGACTATAATCCACCTCTGTAACGAATTTAATCCAAATCTGATTAGTCTTTATTGAGTTAAAAGACAACATAGAACCTTCCAAACATTTCCATATAAGCAAGGATTATTTTATAGAAGACTAGCTGTTGTGCGTAACTTCGTCCGCGTGGAATTAAATAATATAGCCTATTTTACTCGGGGATAAAGTAGATTTCTATGAGTGAAAGAATTTTTGATATCGGCCCAGTAGTTCTTGAGTTACAATATTTCAATTTATACAAAAATACAAAAATTCAAAATACAAAGTTTCTCTCTTTATAATATTAGTATATATATCACATTTAATTGGGTATTTTCCACAGGCATACACTCAAGAGCTGGATGTAAACAGAATCATAGAAAGATTCCAGCATACTGAGCAGAAGAACTTTTCTGCGTATAAAATGCTGACAGAGTATTGCGCGGAAAACGAAGTATTGGGTCGTGATCTGCAACGGATACGACAAAATTTAGGTAAAGCAACTAGATAGATACCAAAAAACTAATGGTTAAGAATACATACGATCACTTGGTCGAGAGTTCAAATCCTGGTATTCTTAAGCCTTGTTCGCACCAGGATAGTATTTTAGTCGAGTATCAAGTAGCATTTATCCGAACAAAGGATTTACTACTGTTCGGACTCGTTTAAGCCTAAACCTACGCACTAGGGTAGTAATTTACTAAACGTGTCCAAACGGCAATATTATATTGCAGCAACAGCAGCATCGTTTGCTCGGATACTTGCTACTTGCTATTCGACTAAAATACTATCCTAGTGCATACATGGCTTTAGAGCCATATGGCGCAAGTTGTGTATTCCTAGTAGACTATATTATTTTGTTCCAATATACAACCCTATAGCTATAACCCATATTCAGGGTACTCAGACAAGAACTTAATATAATGATTCTTCACATGTTTATTTCAGAGGATCGAAAAGATTGGATTGAAATGATGGAAGAAAAGCAGAAGAAAAAGCTGAATATGCTACGAGACGAGTTAGAAAAGAAATCAAAGATAACACAGAAGCTGAGACAAGAATTGGATATGCACACCCAACAGCTAGACGACACTATGAAGAAAGTTTATGAAATTTTCCAGTAAATGTCCTTTTAATTATTTTTTAATTAAAGTAGCAAAAAGCCCGAATGACTGTAACACTTAAGGAAATAATAATTATCGAAAGACACTCGTTAAAAACTCTTCAGTCATAGGCTGGAGAAAGCCCCAATGGAATTGACATATACACAAATCCAAATATGCATGAAATACACTCTTGGGTCTGTCCAGTAAAAAATAAACTGTTACCTAAAGGAATTCATAATTAAAGGAAATAAAAGTTAACTGTAGTTTAAAATTACAGTTACACTAAGCTATTCTAAGTGAATATTAGACAATTACCTATTTCAGAATGCTGGATTGTTCGTTGGAACCGTTCCATAATCTGTTAGGAGATAAGGGTCCTTCGTGCCGCTGTCTCAATTTAACTTTCTGTCTTATCACAGACAGAATCAAGGAACTGATCCACACTGCGTTTTATTATGTTAGTAGTTCAACTGTTTTTAATACGGTCTTTATTTAGATCATGGTCTTAGTTTACCTCTTCAGAGTTGGTCTAAGATAAAACAATGAGTAAATCGTGTCATTAACATTGTCTATTTCGCAAATAGTTGATTCATCAATTACTAAACTTTCTTTAGCATTAACTTTCTTTTTATATATTATAAAGTGGCAAACGAGCAAGCGGCCACCTGGACTCTCTGTAATAGCGAAGCGATCGTTGCCTACCCTTAATCTACGGAGGAGGAGACGTACAGCAAGAGGAATTCCTCTCCCTATGCGTCCCTTCCGTAACATGCAAAAAAGCTTCGCAAAAGGCGACATAATCGTAGATTAATTGTAGTTTCTGGTCTTAGATATTTTCTGCTCTATTATTTGTCTGTGTCATCAGGAACGTCACGTACAAAAGCACCATGGCACTTCGCGTCTCAGGACTTATACAGTGCACTCAGAACTGCCCAAGTTCTGGTCAGCGGTGCCAATTAACTACATAGTTCCTGCAGATCCTTGTCCATCGTAAGTTTATGAATGTTGCTAAAAAAAAGTAAAAAAGCAGATTTCTATTATGGAAGTTATATTTCTTCTAAAGACAGTATTTTCATAATATATGCCGCGTCATATCGAAATATTAGTAGCCCTAAATAAGCCTGTCTCATGTACAATAGTTTTTCATCAACTTTCATCTCTTTTTATCCAGGTGCGTGGAAGCGAGATGGATGTCACGAGTCCCCGAAGAGCTGGAAGTACCATTAGAAGAGGACGGCGTGCTATCAGCGATCACAGAGCTATCTTCTGACCCTGCCTTCGTGAGGAGTGACCGCATACATCAATTGACTGAGTGCAGAGTGCCGCGCAGTCGAGTTATACTTGCTCGAAGATATATGCAGAATTGAATTTTATTATAATCCAGTTAGAGTTTGTTTTTGTTTAAGACCTGTGCTATTATTCTTTAATTAAAATTATTAATGATATGGTTTTTATATGTTCTTCGACGAAGTAAAGTCAGAGTATTAGTAAACGAGAATCGAGAAATCTCATAGAATATAGCATTAAATCCTAATAAATATATTGTCTACATCTAGTTTATTTTCTACTAGCTGTTGTGCGCGACTTCGTCTGCGTGGAATCAAATAATGTAGCCTATGTTACTCGGGGGTAATGGAGCTTTCTAACGGTGAAAGAAGTTTTGAAATCGGCCCTGTTATTCTTGAGTTATTTCAATACATACAAAAATGCAAAGTTTCTCTCTTTATAATATAGATATAGATTATTGCACCATTATTTTAACATAGACAACAACGCAGTCATTTTCAACCGAACTAATGAAGCATCATATCAGTCCATCACTAATCAAACAATACATTAAGGGAGCCATCAATTTGCTTTGACATGTCAATTCTGATACATTTATAATCTATGATGTTTTGAACTGTTTCATTTGAAGTACTTATCGATGGCACTGATCTAGGGGGCTATCCAAAGTACTTTTCGATTGGCGATATCGCTGATAGAATCGACAAAAACATATGAAACTGATAATCACATTCGATAAGTCATGTGCTTGTCACGTGTGAGATATCTAACGTCATTATCAGTTTCATATGTTTTTACCGTTCGCAATAGAATCGCTTTGTAGCGAATGTACAATACTTTGGATAACCCCCCTGTATGGACAGGCGATGTCTTTTTTTTTAAATCTTAATAATATTTTTTAAGAGAGCGTCGGTGGCTCAGTGGTCTAGCTCGTGACTTGTGAACTGCAGGTCCCGAGTTCGAATCCCGCCATGTACCAATGTGTTTTTCACTTTTCGAATTTCATATGTACATATTTACCGACGCTCTTACGGTGAAGGAAAACATCGTGATGCAACCTGCACATATCGGCGAAGAAATTCAAAGATATGTGTGAAGTCGACCAACCCGCACTTGGCCAGCGTGGTTGACTATGGCCTAGGCACCCCTTAGGGGGTGGGCTCCGTGCCCCTCGGTGGGGACGTATAGTGAGCTGGTGATGAATATTTTTTAAGACCGTTGGTGGCTCAGGGGTTTATCTCTTGTCTCGTAATCTGCAGGTCCCGAGTTCGTATCCCGTCATGTACTATGTGTTTTTCGATTTTCGAATTTCATATGAACATATTTACCCGACGCTCTTACGGTGAAGGAAAACATCGTGATGCCTGCACATATCGGCGAAGAAATTCAAAGATATGTGTGAAGTCAAGCAACCCGCACTGGGCCAGCGTGGTTGACTATAGCCTAGTCACCCCTTAGGGGGTAGGCTCCGCGCCCCTCGATGGGAACGTATAGTGAGCTGGTAATGAATATTTTTTTAAACTCATTACACGGCTAACTATTAGGTATTTCCACGTTTCTATTTTACATACTTGGAGATGAAATGCATTAAAATAACACAAGACATGTCACATTAAATGCAGACGTAGTCGGGAACATTTGCATAGTTCAGGAAACAGGATTGTGGATGTCGGCATAACTTGAAGTCTTGAAGGTAAATATAAAGACGTTGCTACAAAGATAAACTACTTGCTATACTTTTATCTACTAGCTATTGTGCGCGACTTCGCCCGCGTGGAAATAAATAATATAGCCTATGTTACTCGGGGATAATGTAGCTTTATATGAGTGAAAGAATTTTTGATATCGGCCCAGTAGTTCTTGAGTTATTTCAATACATACAATAACACTAAAATTCAAAAATACATACATACCAGCATAGTAACAGATTATCAAAAAAACTATTGAGGCATTTCTATTTTTTATTTATGCAACGTACCTGATATGTCAAGGCTCAGGGCGTCGCGTCTCACGTTTAGGAAGCCCTGTGCTATACGAAATAGATCAAATTCATTTTCATGTGTCTCTTCAGGCTGCAACGCTTGTAAAACGCGACGCTTTTTACGCTCAGCGTTCCATTTAGAGCGCTGTGCGGCCGAACTAAGTCTATATAAAGCGTTCGTATGTGTGAGAGCGTTAAAAAAGCGCCCCTGTGGATGCGAACTTATTTTCTTGGATGTTTATAGTACTACAAATGTCAATAATACAACGAAATAATCACTGCACATAGAACATCTGCAATAAATAAATAATTTAGATCCTTAGCTTCTATAAATAATTTTCTTCATTTGCAATGTTAATTTATTTAATTTTATTATGAATCCGTTAATTTAGGTGTAGACTACTATATTTACAGCTTAGCATTCTCTATGTAACAGTTTCAAAGTAATTTCGGTAGTAATGTCAGCGAAGAGCGCACGTGTCTCGGATACAACGCACGACTCTACATAATAGATTCTAAGATTGTTTGTTTGTGTATTACGCTTTAAAGACTTACTTCAATACTGTGACTACTCTAATGGTTGCTTAGGCATCCCCTTAGTGTTCTTTCTTACTGAATCTGCACTAAGGGAGGGACTTTACTCATATCTAACAAAAGACAGGCGTGAAATGCAAGCAATTCAGTGTTTAATCTGGCAGGTGTGGTGCGTGAGGCCTAATATAAGTCCACTTTCTCTTCCTATCCTTTTCCTATAAAGAAATTATGGGAAGGGGAAACGGTTTTGGCGGGGAGCGCGACGTATATGATGAGGAATTATACTCTAGCTTGCGTCTCCTTCTCCGAATATAAAGGGTAGGCAACGCATCTGCAATTACAGATGTTTATGGGCAGCGGTCGCTTCGCTATTTCAGTGAATCAAGGTGGCCCCATGCTCGTTTGCCACTTTATAATACAAAAAAAAAAACTCATTGACTTGATAACCTCCTTCTGTTGGAAGTCGGTTAAAAATCTATGAATTTCTTCAAAGATGTGAGCAAGTTGCATTTTTCATTCGTCGTCCGTAACACACTTCTCTATCGAGGGGCTCTACAGTTTACCCTAGTTTACCCTTCTTACCTTCAACGTAAGAATATTTAATAACTCCATTGTTCGTGTGCAGGAGGTAATAACTAGTCAGTTATCAAGCTGAGCAGAACAAGCGCTACTGTAACTATCTTCAGCATTGTTAATTATTACAAGTAACACTTGAAGTTGTTGTTTCTTACTACATTGTTAAGCTTTGACTTTAAGCTAACTTATTCAACATATTCAATCGATATTTCTAATCCTTATCCTTACATAGTATAAAACAATAACGCTTTTTTATGTTTGTCCCTATATATGCTTAAATCTTTAAAACTACGCAACGGATTTTGATGCAGTTTTTTTTAATAGATAGAGTGATTCATAAGGAAGGTTTATATGTATAATTGTATAACTAGCGACCCGCCCCGGCTTCGCACAGGTGCAATTATTATTATTATGTTATATACAATGTTCACAGTTTTTCTGTAGTGTATTATAATCAGCATTGCACCCGTGCGTAGCCGGGGCGGGTCGCTAGTCAATGATAAAGTTACAAACAATTTATTTAGACAATCTTGTAAAAACGAGGATAGTAAAAATGTTTGGACAATAACCAATATTGCAATTATCAAGAAGATTATGTCGGTGTATAGAGGCAGTTTACACGACATTAGCAATTTAATTGAACTAATATAATTGGAATTGCGACTAACTCTAAGATTCAATTATTGTCAATTACAAGCTATTGTGGTATCAATGACTAATAATATTGACCGCAGTTACTTAACGTCTTAATATAATAAATTGAGTTAGTATTATATTAATCAATTTTATTTAAAAACTAGATGTAGTGAATTAAATAATATAGCCTATGTTACTCGGGGTTAATGTAGCTTTCTAATGCTGAAAGAATTTTTGAAATCAGCCCAGTAGTTCTTGAGTTATTTCAATACAAACAAAAATACAAAGTTTCTCTCTTTATAATATTTATACATTAATTACTACGAGTAATACTAAATTTAATCTTTTATTTTGTCGTAATTATGTTTTTCGATACAATTTTTTAAGCGTGTTGGTGTCCCATATCCAAAGTATATATTAACGAAGTTGTTTAATATTTTTATTTTACAAAGTTTTATTAATATTCCTTTCGAAGATTTCCCCCCCGTAAACAAAAAGGGTCGTTGAAAGTTATATTTTTGTTATTAAATATTACGCAGGTTGACAAATACTTTAAATCTTTTGATTGTACTTTAATGTTTTTTAAAACATATTTTATCAAAAGAATTTAGATTAAAAAAGTTACCTGTATAATTTATGTCAAGCGAAGGTTAGAAAATATAATTTGTTAGAAATTACTTTTTTATAGAGGTTTTAATTTATTTTCAAAGCTAATTACAATGGCTTTTTTATTTACATTTATCTCTTTTATTTACCAATCATGTAAAAAAATTGCTGTCAAAGATAAATAAATTAAGTGTACCATTTATTTTTAAGGCAGAAAATATTTTAATAATATTTCCCGTTGATTCTATCGGCTTATCGATTTCGGCACAATAGCATTTTCTTACGACCCTCTTACAGTGAAGGAAAACATCGTGATGTCTGAACATATCGGCGAAGAAATTCAAAGATATGTGTATTCACGCAAAATACGTGCTAGTCTTGAAGTTGCGGAAAATGGAGCCCATCATGGGTCGAACTACTAACTAAATGATAGTGATCTATTAGTATTTTTCTTCTTCTTAAAGTGCCATCTCCTTCCGGAGGTCGGCGATCATAATGGCAATCTGAACTCTTGACACCGCGGCTCTAAATAAAGAACGGGTGCTTTTGTGGAACCACTGGCGTAGGTTTTTAAGCCATGACGTTCTTCTTCGTCCCACGCCTCGTTTTCCCTGAATTTTGTTTATTGTATTAGTATTCAAGCGATTATATGTGAATATCTTACTCCATGTATGTATGTGTCCATTACTGACGCAGCACGCGATTACAGACTACAAGTTGCCAATTATTGCAGTCTGATTGAAAACGACATCATCCGATCTAGTTTAATTGAATTACACAGCTCCCTCTAGTTGTTGTTTCCTGAGTTTCCATAGCCGAAACATGGACAAAAGTATATCATCTCTATAATTGCTTTGAGGAAAATTCATATAAGTTTTTTTAGAGACAAAATGTCTTCAGAATAAGCCTGCATTAACATGGACGTTTTTTCAACGTCGGCCTTTTATCGCTTTTTTAACAATAACGTTAACGTTTCGTTCGACCATCGCTCAATCTGCAACGTTGCGTCATAAGAAAGCTTCGCGTTATAAAAACGCTGATGTGTGAAGATACATGGAAATGCGTTTGTTCTAACTCAACGCTCTTTATCGTCGATAAAGCGCCCGAATGCACGCTTATTGTCCATATTTTGTTTAAGTATATTAATAACTACAAGATTTCTTAACATACAATAGTTATTTTGTAGTGTAACTTAAACCGAACTTAGTTCCAAGTTAGATATCTTAAGTTGGCTCCCACACCTCGCTAACGGATGAGCAAACAGAAAAAAAAGGCTTCGCCGGAACTTGCACTAGCTTCCGTTCACCGGAGTTCCGGTTGGCACGTCTACAGCCTTCGTGTGGCTTTTTAAAAAGTTTCTACTTTTACTTATGTTTGTTAAGTATAGTTTTTCTGTTCTTTAGTTTGTAGGCTATTTATGAAAGATGTTAAATCTAACTAAAAAAAATAGGAAAACGGATATTAAAAAATGTTATTAAATTTAACCTAAAATTCATTTTTTTCTACTTTGAAATCTTCAAAAGACACCCTGTCTTCTGGGGAAAAGACATGGTTATGTGAGATTTGACTCACTAAAACCCCCTCGGTGGCCATCCTCGTGTGCGGCAAAAGAGAGTCCCGGGATCTCGTACGAATGCACAGGGACTCTCTCGGGACGCTCTGCACTGGGCTTCTGCACGACTCAGAGGACGCTGACGACCCCTCGTGCCCTCACGTGTCCACGGCAACTCAGGACTTAAAACTATCCCTTAGCGGTTTTAATCAATACATGATTTTATAACTTTTTCGATATATACTTACTTTAGAATAAATCTACTGTTTTGGATAGAATAAATAGTAAAAAATAGTATTATTATTAATAAAGACCGAGTTGAAAATCAATCCCAGAACTATGTAAATAAAGTTTATATAGAAAAGTAAATAAAATGTAAAATTTAAAATATAGTAAAGGTATTCAACTGTAAATAGTTTGTCAGGAAAGTAAATTCTATCCTAGAAAGCTATCTCCCGAGTTCGATTTTAATTTAAACTTGTGAGACGGCGCGACTCTGATAATGTGGGAGGGAATGTGCTTCGAACTGGGGTGGACAGTTTTAATACTATACATATAATGGCATTGCAACGGTAATATAAACTTATTTTGTACTAGTTTTACTAGAAAAATACAAATAAAAAACATCCAAGTAATTTGTTTCTAAAAATGTACAATTATAATTGGCGCGATTCGCTGAGTGTTTTTAAAATATATGCACATTTTGGGAACTTAGTTTAAAATCGGCGTAGACGAAATGATCCATTCTTTGCCAATTTCTTTTAAATCTACTTGTACTCTTTTTGCTAGTTTCAAGTCAATAAATATCTCACTTTTAGATTACAAGACGCAGACATTATCTCTTTAAAATAATCGTCTTAAAGAACATTCCGCAATGCAGTTTATTAATTACAATTGCAGTTAATTGTTGAGGGAGAAAGTTTGTAGATGACAATTAGCGACGCCGAGCGCCTGATCAAATAAATTAGCACGAAGACAGAGCTGCGACTTGAGTTGACAATTACCATGGCTAATGGCCTCCCGGCTTGCTGTGACGTCATTGCGTCACCTTAAAATATGTTAACGGTACGACTTTTATCGCCATCATTTTAAAGACTTTTAATTCATAAAGTTATGTAATATTATTTTGGTTTTTAGAACCTTCACAGACAAGAGAAAAAGAGAAACATCATAACTTTTAGGTTATGTTTTCATTTGTACGTCACCATTGTTACATCTATTTTTTTTTAATTAGAAATAAATATCATACATTAACCAGTTATAAATAAGAACTATAATTAAGCACGTACTATGCAAATTTTTCGACCTAATTGCATTGTTTGTGACATGAATACTGCAATAGGTAGTAAATCGTCCTCGACTATAACCATAGACAATGGTTTCGATGCTTCAATGTCTATTGATTTGATGATACAAGCTTAATTAAGACATTGTCGGTAATGAGATGTGTACGTTGTTATACAACTTCATTAGGTCTAACAATGCTTCTATGATAGTTATCCAAATACAGTAAATTTGACTATATGTTAATAATCCTAGGATGGCTTCATTAGACAAAGTTCGCGATAAAAACTGAGATTTCACTTCAGCGTGAGGCCGTTTTTTGCGTGACATCGGTCTAATAAATTAGGATAATCCCTAGAATAAGACACTCTTAATAACAATTACAAGGCCTAAAACGCCTTGTATGTGTCTTGTAGTTTTTTAGGGTTGTTTGATTTTTTTATATTGTGATTAAATAAGACAACATAATATGCTTTGGAATTATTTATTAAATTAACAAGAGAAAGAATTAAAGCAATCAAAAACCTTAAAGTCAAAAAATATAACCTCATCCAAAATTAAATGCGTAACAAGGAATGCTTAAATTAAAAAAAAAACACAATTGCACTTTACAGAGAAATATTACACTGATTTAAATGTTTGTTATTAACAAAAAAAGATTTTTTTTATTCAACAAACATATTCAAAAATGTACTGTAATTATTGATTAATATATTTTTAAATAGATTAGATATATCAAAAGGTAAACTTTTATAAATTGCTATAATATCTTGAGAAAAAAAAACTAAGAAAAAAATTTTTTGGTATCGACATTTTTCAAAAATGTCAAAGAGTAAATATGTTACTAAATGTTTCGTATTTTATACGATGAGAGAAAGAACTAAAACTACAATATATGTTATTACTTAGAATACAAAGTTAAATAGATGCTTAACTACAAAGTACCAAAACAGACTTTAAGTTATAAATATATTTGATCGAAAAGTTATTGAAGATCGACATCATCTGTAACAAAAAAAATATTTTTGTTAAAATCGTAGAAAGAAAAAGATATAGAAATGGCCTTAGCTTATACTTTTCCGTATCCGGGGCTGATCTTTATCGATCTACAGTCAAACCTGGATAAGGTAGAGTCATTCTATGGTCCCAACAAGCTACCTCCATAAGCGAGAAACTCGGATTAGAGAGAAACCTCTTAGACGAGACAAATATCGCGGTCCTTTGGACTATCGCTTATCCAAGTTCAACTGTATACTATTATATCGAACTGAAAGTGTCTAAATCCTTGTAGTATAATACCATAATATATATCACTAGCTGTTGTGCGCGACTACGTCTGCGTGGAATTAAATAATATAGCCTATGTTACTCGGGGATAATGTAGCTTTCTAATGGTGAAAGAATTTTTGAAATCGGCCCAGTTAGTGAGTTATTTCAATACATACAAATATACAAAGTTTCTCTCTTTATAATATTAGTATAGCCTAATACCAGGATAGTATTTTAGTCAATAGCAAGTACTTTATTAACTGAACGTGTCCAAACAGCGATATTTTAGTAAAGTAGATAATTAATATTTTGATCGGATACTTGCTACTTGCTACTCGACTAAAAAACTATCCTGGTGTGAATGAGGCTTTAGATAATGAAGCGAAAATCTTTGAATTTAAACTACATTACCTTTACTGTGTTTTTTCATCTTTGATCTCGGTGACTCGGGGGTCACTTTTAGGGTTGTTCTTCCAGATATAATAAGACAAAGAGCTAGCATATGCGAGCCAGCCGAGGTAGGGCAGCATGAGGCATGCTGAAGTCCTGTTGTAGTGCACGAAAGATATCGTGGTAGCGGTAGCGGCTGCACCTAGCACCGCTATCTCTATAAATGCCTGGAGATTGAAGGTAGATTGAAAAACATGTATTAACTCCTATAATATCACTACAACCGAGAACGTCGATGGCTCATTGGTTTAGCTCTTGACTTGTAAACTGTAAGTCCCGAGGTCGAATCCCGCCATCTACCAATGTGTTTTTCCATTTTCATATGTACATATTTACCCGAGGCTCTTACGGTGAAAGAAAACATCGTGATGTCTGCACATATCGGTGAAGAAATTGAAAGATATGTGTGAAGTCACGCAAAATACGCGCTAGTCGTGTAGTAAAGGAAAATGAAGCCCATCATGGGGTCGAACTTACTAACATCACAACAAACATACCAAAATCCTTACCAGTTTATAATCCTTCAAGCCAAAGAATATGGGGGTCCACGCCCAGTTGAGAACCAACTGACCTCCATAAAGGGAGAGTGGGACTACTGAGAACTCTGTAATATTAAATTATTGATTTTTATCAACCATCTTTATATATTTTTTTAAATTATTCACCAAAATAAAATCAAAATTCAAGGAACTAGCTATTTTCAGTCATAATCAAACACCTTACATTATAATAACAAACAAATGGTTGATTTTTTTTTAATCTGTAGAACAGATTAACATTAACTAGAGTCTTATAATCAATCAAATTAAATAAATGAAACAAAAATCGATATTTTCTTTAAACTAATGATGTTGGTTTAATAACTATCTACACCTGTAGAGGTAATATAACTAAATTCTTATCTACATTGACAGTAAACTTTGGTCAAATTGACCATGAAAAATTAATTCATTATAACTCTTAATGTAAGGTTTTATATGACCGAATTCGAGATAAAAACGGATATTTTGTTACAGCATAAGGCCGTTTTTTTCGGCTTAATGCCCTAGAGTAACTATCAATCATAACTAACAAAGCACAGTATTAATAAACGATTCAATCGTAATACATCAAATACATTACGCGTTTGTCACGTGAGTGGACTATATTCCATATTATCAATGAGTGATGGATTGTCTACGTAATCTTATCATATACTACAATATAAACGTACTTTGGATATATGGATTATTTGTATGAGGCTTACATATTTGAAAAATGAAAATGAAAAATGATTTATTGTCATCTGAAATACCTAAAACAATTTGATCCAGGATCCTCGCACTAGACGCAGGCTGTATCGCGAGGATCCAGCTCTGACACTTAACAAGAAACATCGTTAGACAGCAAAATAAGAGTAATGTTAAACAATAGTAAAAAAAGTTTAAATTCAAATTAAAACTAAAAAGGGATAAAACTTGCACTATATATGCTACGCTCATAGCAATTTGTATGTTTAGTTTCTATTTATTCTTTTATGCATCTTGAAGAATTCATACCATTTTCTAAACATAAATGACAATATTAATTCTTATAACATACTTATTTAAAAACAATAAAATAGATTTAACTCTTCTTTGCCGATCTTTCGTTTGGAATTTAAAGAATAAAAAGTACTCTATGTTCATCTGTTGCCAACGTCAACTGTTTAACTATTCCGTTGATACCTTCTAGCATACATTTATCCAACTACTATAGGGTTACAAAATCATTTTCCTCACCGTTAAAACCACCGGCGTCTTCCCAAATTAGATACGAAGCATACCCCATACTACTGTATAGAGCAGTCCAAGCTGGTCCGAACACCCATTTTGGAGGATTCCACGGTGCCTTCTTCAAATTATCATACCAGGACTTGCCTTCTTCCGAACGTATTTGTCCGGCAAAGTACAATCCGTTCACCCAACCACCAATATTGGGTAGGATGATCGAACCAATCGCTGGCCAGTTTGCCATGGTTATTATATCACTGTAAAGAAATTGTATACCTTATAGCTTCACCGCCACTGTTACTTGCACATACTCAAATAATGAAATTATGGCAGCTAATTATGGAGTAAACAAATATGAGTGAATTAAAGAAATATTTATGGAATCTTAATAACGCCTTCTCTCTAGAAATGATTTAGCAGTTTTACTAATACACATAAAAAACAGATTTATTCTTTACATAGAACATCCGGTCAAAGCGATTACTTGCGATTCGCAATAGTCCGGACTCAATGGTGATAGCTATTTTGTTCTTTATAAAGTGCGCAGGGACTCAGGAGGTTATAGGAGAGGAAAGATGTTGGGGCATCTGATATGACACAATAACCTGATAAGCTCTATTATAGAAGGCATAAAAGAAGGAAGTAGAAAGAGAGGAAGACCGAAGGCAAGTTATATATTCCAAATAAAAGAAAGTGGATGTTGTGTTGTATCAGAAGGTTAAAATGTTGGCTCAGGACAGAGAGGGTTGGAAAGGCCACCAATAAGGTTAAAAACCTCAATTTAAAGAAAAAAGCTTCATTCAGGCTACACAACTAGGTTATTGTAGGTATAAATAATAACACACATTATAAAAGGAGGCAATCGAGTGGCGTCTACGGGCATTAACGATCATCTCGGTGATGTTTTTAAATAATTCTTATACTCAAAATACTGAGATTTAACAAAATTAAATTAATATCTATCAATATATCTACATTTATCATATGATATTAATTTAATTAATCTAAATTGCATTTTCTAAATTTCTCACTTTACCTAGCACTTTCAATTATATTCTCTAAAGACATATTTTACAATTTATAAAACACTACAAAAACTGACTGGTACTTTTTAATTTTCTTTATACAAATTGGATTAAATATACGTGTATACCTAAAAACTTCTAATTTTAGACTGAAATTTTATCAAAATACATTCAAGTTATCGAAAAGAAACGTTTGATTAGTAACAGTAGTAATTATATACGATAAAAAAGACTTGATAAGTATTTTTGCTGAGTAATATACCTATTTGTTTGAACTTACCCGATTACAAATATCGTTTCAAACTTAACAGCGATGATGTAAGTGCGATATCGTACGGAATTTTAATAAGTTAACGCTAAATCTAAAAGAAGCGGTGATTGTGAATTACGCAATTTATTTATTTGCTTTGTTTACTTAGTGGTTACCGGTGTAACGAATGATGAAATAAAAGTTAATAGAAATTGATTGGTTTAAAGGTACTTACATGGTAAGACAATGGAGAATTGGTGAAAGTTTGTGCGGTCACACAATCAGCCGGTGATAACGATAAAAAATGTACTTGATATTGATAATGAGAATCAGATGAAATCAACTTTGACAATTTGAGTATTTGAGTCACGGAAGAACAGACTATAAAAAATAATGACAGTTAACTTTATAAATCAGAAATTAAAATTACAAACGCTTAACTCGTGCGTATTATTTTATAGTATGTAGAAATCCTGTTTGCTAATCATCATGAGTTTTAACAATCGACTTTATCTTATAATATAGTAAATCTTTATAAGTCATGATGAACAATCGTTATCAATACTCACCACGCTACTTAAAGGCTGAAGAGGAAAAGGCTGCCGGGACGCCCCAAA
Organism: Papilio dardanus tibullus; assembly: GCA_013186455.1. Classification (NCBI taxonomy): domain Eukaryota; kingdom Metazoa; phylum Arthropoda; class Insecta; order Lepidoptera; family Papilionidae; genus Papilio; species Papilio dardanus. The sequence goes on along the minus strand of QDHC01003332.1, from coordinate 206,394 downwards.
ATATGTTAAAATAGTAGATCCATGATGGTAATAAAGTAACTGAAGAAAACAAAAGAATTATCACAAATTATAATTTAGTTGTGACTTGTGAACACGACCTTCCGTAGTGTGTTTAGTTTTCTCGATTTCGAATATCGATATTAAATCTATATACTTGGCACCTTGGCACTTGTGTTCTGTGCCTTTTCGTTCTCATATTGTAACATTGTTTACGAAATTATTGTTAAGATAACATTATCAAAACAGCATTATCGTTAACTTGTAGTTTGCAAGTGGTTAACGTTAGTGTAATTTTATTCTATTGTTTCTATTAGCCTAAATTAAAACAAACGTTTGTGACAGAGCAGTGTTAAAATATTTTGTTTATGTTGTGCAACATTCGGTTTTTTTATTAGTAAACCGCTATATTTCTTTCTCTTCACAGATATAAGAAACGAAAATGCCTAATTGGAATCTAATTGGATCTCTAATATTTCCTAATGCTGGAGGATGGGCGGGTGCCGCGTCCACAATGATAGGTCAGGTGACCAACCAGAAGAATAATGCGTGGTACGAAACTATTAAGAAACCAACTTGGACTCCACCGAACTGGGTCTTCGGACCAGCGTGGACGACTTTGTATACGGGAATGGGTTACGCATCTTATATGGTGTATGAAGATTGTGGAGGTTTTACCGGTATTTTTTTAATTATTTATTTGCTTGGGATAAAATTATGAATAGACTAATTTAAGTTTCTTAGAGCCATTTTCTATGTGTGTAATCATCTACATTTTTTATGTAAAATTGTCTTTTTTTTTTGTTAGTAATAAAAAATGAAATTTCAGATAAAGCTATACTTCCATTAGCATTGTATGGAGGTCAATTAGTCTTGAATTGGACATGGACACCAATATTCTTTGGAATGCATAAAATTCAATGGGTAAATATAAGATTTTCTTTTAAGAAATAATGTAACAAAGGCTTTATGTAATCTTAGTAGATTAGAGTTACTACTGTGGTTTTTAACTGCAACAAAATATTAACTTTTTTTTTTTAATATTTTTTTCCAGCCATGTGTTGCCACACATACTCACATTAGTTACCAAATTATTAATCTGTGTTTTTTTTCAGTCATTAATCCACATATTAGCTCTGGATATAGCAGCTGCAGCGTGTGCAGTTAGTTTTTTCAAAATAAACCCAAATACAGCATATTTTATGACACCATATCTTTGCTGGTTAGCATTCGCTACTTGTTTGAATCATTCCATTTGGGAACTAAATAAAGATGATCCTAAAACTGAGTAATTATTTGTAAAATTTTCTTCTTACAATGTTTATTGAAGTTATTTTTGTGACTCAATTACTTTAGGAAGTCGATAAAAATGTATAATATGTAAAGATACTTAAAATTGTATAGATCAAAACCAGTTTTAAAAGTTTCCATTATTAATACCAGTAAAATCCAGTATTTTATGTAATATAATCATAAATGCATTTATTAAACTAACACAATGAAAAGAATTATTTTTATACCATTTTGTTGTGTTTTTTTTAGTATTATTAAGTTATTAAAAGTTTAGTTTAGTTATTAAGAATATTGTTGCTGTTATAACTATTTTAAGAAATTAGAGACAATCTTGAATTTAATTGTTTAGCTTTAAATTTAATGTAAATTATATAACAACGAAAATTCTGTTCAAAATACTTTTTAAATTACGTTACAAATATTTTTTCTTCTGGCAACATTAATGTTGCAAATACGTTAATCATGGTGCTCTATGGTTTAAATAAAACATATTGTTCGTGATACCATTATATTTACAATAATGAATAAAGTGTTAAAATCAATATCATTTCATTCTTTTCAATTTATTTAACTCTCCTTGTTGTATTGAAGCATCCTTAAAGATCTGTTTCACCTTTTCTTTGCGAATATTGTCACTAGAATAAAAAAATAGTATAACGTTAAGTTTAAAAACAGTAAAATTTCAAAATACAAAAAAATAACATTACAAATATAGCAAAGAAACTAATATAAGGTTTTTTTTTTCATACGGCTGAAGGAAACCAATCAATATAACATTAAAAAAAATACTTATGCCTCTCATTCATTCATAAAAAAATTCCATACCTGTGAATCTTCTGTCTTATCTTAACAGATGCTATATACGCCTTGTCTCTTCTTATCTCCCTGAGAGCTCCCTTCATCTCTTTCTTGTATTTACCCTGTAGTCTCGCCTTCTCCGCGTTCTCCCGAGATAGCTTGGAATTCTTACTACCAGTGAAACTGTCAAAAAGTTAGGTTAGATTAAAATAAAAAAATTGTCTATGAGAATCCGGAGAATATGAGTCAAATGACCTCATGACGACATAATGCAACACAAATTTTACCGCGAAAAACTTAACAGACATATCAGTGGGGCAATAAATCTATACTAATATTAAAAAAGGTAAAGTTTGTATATTTTAGAATTAACTCAAATTACTGGGCCAATTTTGATATTTCTTTCATTATTACAAGCTACAATACATTATCCCCGAGAACTTGGGTATATTTTTAAATTATATCCAAACGAAGTCACGAGCAACAGCTGGAGTAAAATAAATAAAATACTTACACTTCTTGAATGTCAGGTTCATACAATCTTAGTGCCTTGGGTCGCACTCTCTCTCTTGCTAATGGTGTATAAGTTTTAACCTCCAAACTTTCTTTCATATGCTGTAACACCTCAGAGACAGTACTTCGAACTTTTTTCGGATATAAATCTAAATCCAATCTACCCAATAATTTTATATGCGCTTCGAAAATAGCCTCTAGTGCTTCCAAATCATTGTAATTATCAAAAAACTCTTTCAACATTAATACACAATTTAATAAACATGTTATCTTGAACGCGTCGTCAATATCAGTTCTTACTAAATCCTTAGCGGACATTTTGTTTTCGAACCCAACTTTGGAACAATCATCTTCCAAATTCAAAATTTTGACATCTTTGTGCAAACGAAATGGCGGCACGACTTGTATGGGATTTAATATTGAAGTATTCGCGCTCAAATATAAAATGCCGCGGAGAAAATTGACCCCAGCGGGTACGAATCTCTTAGATAGTACTATATATTCTAAAATTAATGCAGTAACGAAAAAACCTCTAGATACTGAGTATGCATCTTGAAATCTACAATAGGTTAAAATTTCAGACATAAAAATCAAAGATGGCGTCGTAACGGGATGTCGGAAATCAGAAGTCGGATATAAAAGAGAAATGAGTTTGAAAAATATCAATGTATTCAAATCGGGTACTTTTTTGGGGTTCTTTTTAAATTTATCATGTTTTTCTTTTAATAGTTCGCACATAAACTTCTTCGCTGATACTTTATTGGTGTGGGCTAAGTCGTAAAAATGTGGAACCAGTTTATTAAATATGAGAAATGATTTCATTATTTCTCCTTCATCGTTTAAATTTGAAAATATATCATTTACATATTGCAGCATGTGTGCATACAGTCTACTCAATAACTCTTTATTATTCTCTGATAAACTCGGATCATAGCTTTTTATTAATTTTTCTAGAGCCGTCGATTGTTGAGATGGAGATTTTCCTGTTAATAATTCCTGAAAACAGTAAATTCTTTGAATGAGCAAATAGACGTCTTGTTTTATTAATAAAAAAAATGTATTTTATCAAAATAACGATACGAAATAAAATTAAAAATTGGTACTATTTTGTAGTAGAAAATAATCAATAAACTTACTTTTAAATTAGTACCTTCTTCAGATTTCAAATCAAAAAACGATTCAATCTTCTGACTGCTCTCCTCTAACATTTCATCATCCGATTCGTCTTCGGATTCTTTCAAATCCCCCAAATCATCGAATTCATTTTTATTCGTTTCATCATCATCACCGCTAGATTCATCATCGGAAACTTCAGATTCTATATCTTTACTTACACCATTCACTTTAGATTTATTTAAATTTGTATCATCTTTGTCATTAATTTCAGTTTCTTCTTCGTCATCGCTTTCATCATCATCACTTTCATCACTAGATCCTTCGGATTCAACCTTCTTTGCATTTGTATTCTTTTTTTCAATAATATTTTCATTTTCATTTTTTTGTTCATTTTCTGATTCATCTTTTTCACTTTCATTGCTACCTTTTTCACCATCATCACTATTTTCTTCACCTTCATCATCATCACTACTTTCTTCACCTTCAGATGATGTATCCGATATACCATCATTGAATTTAGGCTTTGCATTTGGCACTGCGAAAGATTTAATGAACATGTTGCATTCAATATTATTTAAACAAATCAATTATTTATGAATAGCATAAGTTTTGACTAATCTGTTTACAAAGTATTTTAAGAATTGTATTGTATTTTTAATATTTTTTCATAATATTGTACAGATTTCATTTCATATGTATACTAATATTATAAAGAGGAAAGATTTGTATTTTTGTATGTATTAATATAATTCAAAAACTACTGGGCAGATTTCAAAATTTTTTTCACCGATAAAAAGTAACCGAGTAACATAGGCTATATTTTTTAAATCGTTACAGACGAAGTTACGAGCAACACCTAGTTATGATCTATATCTGATATAGATCTTAAAATATATCAATTTCATACAAACCTGTGTAATCTTTGAGCACATTTTCAGGTACTAGAGGTTTTCCATCTTTATCGTAAGCCAACATGAATTCTTTTTCATCTTCCAATTCGAAATTATCTTCTAAATCGTCTGCTGACCTAATAACATACAAAATAATATAAATTCTCAAGAAAAAAAGTAACTAAAATACTTAGCGTGGGGGCGTTACTATCGCCTTTTATATAGCAACACTTTTTTTATGTAATTTTTTTATTACCTGTGTTTTAATGCAGTTGGATTAGTTTTAGGTGCATTTATTTCTTCTTCTGGCAACATTCTCTGTTCCCTCTGCCTCTCAAACTCTTCTAACTTCTTTCTCTCTTCTGCTTCTTGCTTTTCCGTACTTTTCAATCCATCTGATGGCTAAATCAAAGACAACTTACGCGTATTCAAGTAAAATTACAAGGAAAACCACACATCCTACAAATTGTTAAGAATTAAATTGAAATAACTCAAAAACTACTTGGCCGATTTTAAAAATTCCTTCAACATTAGAAAGCTACATTATCCTTGAGTAACATAGGCTATATTTTTTCATTCCTGGCGAAGTCGCTAGCAACAGTTAGTTAAAAATACATTCTGGATACTTACCGTTCCTCTCTTCTCAAACTTAAGTTCCCTCATCATCTTATCATAATCTTGTCCCTTATCCGCTTTATTTAACAATTTATCTATCAAAGATTCTTCAACCTTCGCTTTTTTAAACACAACCGGTTGTAAATCTTTCCATTCGCTATCCAACTTTTCAGTCAGATCTAATGTCTGTTCTTTTTCCTTCTGTTTCTCTGCCTTTCGTTTCTTTGATTCCGCTATTAATTGCTCGATTAAATCTTTATGTGACTTAGCACCGTCTTGTGCATCAGTTTTTGATAATATACCACCTCCGAAATGACCGTCTGATACAAATTCATCTATAAAAATAATTCTTATTATTGTTAGTTTTAATATCTTGCTTCTTCATCATCACCAGCACAATCTTTATTCCCACCGAGGGGCTCAGAACCTTTTTTTAAACGTCAGGAAATGCATTTATGCACCTCTACGCCAGGGGTGCAATGGCGTAGAGAGTGTGGGACTCGCCGGCCACAGAAGGTGACCATAATACCCACTAAAACCTGATGACCCACACAAATATTACGGTGGGGTCGCGGGCTCTGTTTCATGTCCGCGACAAGGGGCTCGAAACCTACCATAAAGTGACTAGGTGCGGGTCGACTTCACACATATCTTAACTTTCTTGCATACTTTTTGCTAATATTAATATGAATACATTTTGCACACATTTAGAACATAGCCTGCAGAACACATAGATGATTTTTAAGTAGCACACAGAGTAGAGGGCCATAGCTAGTTAAATTAGTTTAATAAATAATGAGAAAATTATTACAAAAGTTACTCACCATCAAGACCACCAAATCGTTTACCTCCCTCTTCATCTTCATCATCAGATCTTGGGTCATCAAACTTCTCTATCTGTTCCAGAGTTTGACCTCTACAACATTTTAACAAGTTCTAATTTGATACAAATTGAAAGAAAAAATTGGTCCTTCGAGCCGGATTTACAACAGCGACTTATGAATCTATTGGAGTATAGGAATTTTAATATTACCTGTGTGTCAATATCTCATCGTCAGCCAAATTGTATATATTTTTCTTACTATGCTGCTTAGCTCTCTCCGCAGCAAACCTGGCTATCATCCTGTCTTCAGCTGATAATTGTGTGTTTTTCTCACCAATGCGTCGGTCGATAAAGGCATTTGTTTTATTCATTACTTTCATTTCAACTCCGAGAGTTTCCTTTCGCTAAAATTTTATATATAGATGAGAGATTATAATTAAGCTATATCTTAATTTAATAATACTGTTAATTGGATCATAAAAGCTACTTTTATAAAATAAAGTAAAAGTGTGTCAAAAAGTTGCGATGAAATAATTTGCATTCGACACGGCAAGATCAGGTTATAAATACCTTTTGTATGGCTTTAGCACGAGAAACACCAGGTACACCACGATCATGTTTCGATTTTTTGCCTAATACTTTTAATTTTTCTCTATTAATATGAACTTCGAAAGGATTAAGTTTCTTCTTGTTCGCACTTGTTTTCCTGTTCGTATGGACTTTGTCGGCCTTCCCAGAGTTGCGTTTGTTTTTAACTTTTGCCATTTTAGTTTTTCACAACCTTGTTAACAATCTAAAATAATAAAATAAGTGTAATAAAATTAGAATAGGTTATTTTACGAGTCAACGTACAACAATCAAAATACACATGCTTTTGACAATGACAAATTGACGTTTCGTTTCACTCAAAATTTAAGCACAAAAGTTTGTCAATAGGTATTTAAAAGGTGTTAAAAATGTATTAAAATCATCCTGGGATTTTGTATGGACAGAATTACAAATTTTAGGTTTATTTATTATTGAAACTTGCTGTTTAATTTATGTAAAATAAACAAAAATAAATAATGTAAAATGATCAATTAACGACAGAATGTTTACAATTCCAACTGATTCAGTTGATTGTTTTGGCGCCGAATACGCTCGAACGCTCGTTCGTCAATATTCGGTAGGACGCCGTGTAGCATCTAGCGCGTAGGTATATTATTGTGTGGCTGCCCCTTTGAAGTGTTGCTGGCGGAATCTACTTACTTCAAGAAAAATGGCAGACATTACCGAGGAAGAACTTGAAAAAGAAATCGAGAGTAAGAAAACTTTATAGTAATTAACATTTCACACAAAAATGATGTAAAATTGAGATAATTTTAATGATATTTGCTAGAAGGCACATGAGCTGTATCTCGCTGGGAGTCTTATAAAATGGCCTCCCTGTTTCTATGCAAACTTAATTTTCGTGACTTGTAATTGAAATATCTCTGATAGTATTACGATTTTACAAGAATGTTTCAAGTGAAAGTTCTTTTATAATATTGTGCGGATCTATTTTGATAGTAGCCTTCATTTTTAATATCGTAATTATGTCTGAGTACTGGTGATTTATTTTTATGCGAAGTTATACAATACTCCACGTATGTAGCGAGGCGATGGCGGCATTTCGTGAAACAATTTTGATGTAAAACAGTGCGCATAGTGTATTAGAAAAGGTTTTATTTGATACATTTCAACTTAGAACTGTTAAAAACGTGATATATGAGAATTATTTCTTTAAATATAGATGTTTTGTCATTATCGTGAGGCCGCCATGTTGCGTTCGGAAACTTAACATTGCGCGCTCATTTTTATCACTTGAGAAAATCTTTTTACACGCTTATTCTTTTTGTTTTTAATATTAATTAATAGCACTTTTTATACCAAATTAAATATAAAAAAAATTACATTAATAAAAAATCTTTATTATTTTTATAATTCATAATCATTGTTTATTTAGAAATATTGAAAAATGCAAACTTGGCGACCACATCCACTAAGAAAGTCATCCAGAAGCTTGAGAAGAGCTTTGGCACCGATTTATCGGACAAGAAAAAGATCATTGACCAACTGGTGATGGACTATGTGAACAGCAAGGGTTCTGAATCCGAGAATGATGACGATGATGATGATGAAGAGGTCAGCATCACTTTAAATTACCTAATAAACATTTTTTTATATATCAGAGCTTAACACATTCAAAGCCAATACTTGCAGTATATGTGGATCATTTTTTTTTTTAGCTTTTTAATAAAAGAAAAATATTTAATCCACTCACAATTTACAACACCATAAATAATATCAACTACGATACTAATAAAAAAAACATAAATTAAAAAAATATTATTCCTAATAGGAACTTAAATTGGCAAATACTTATGTATTATTTTTTTTAATCTTAGGACTTATCAGCATTGTTAGTAAATAAAAACGGCTGCACTCACGTTATTAAGATCCAGTAACGGTACCAACTAGTTTCGAGCCTGTCGGAGGCTCTTGAGGAGGCTCTCGGAGGTTTAAGCTCGAAACTAGTCGGTACCGTTACTGAATCTTAATAACGTGAGTGCAGCCGCTTTTATTTACTAATAATAATGTATTACGGAAGTTTAAACAGTGAAATTATCAGCATTGTCTTCAATTATTACCTCTTTGATATTGCTATGGTCCATTATTTTAGGAAGAAGAAAAGAAACCGGTTAAGAGAGCAGCACCTGCATCTAAGGGGTCTTCAAAGAAGTCCCGCAAGGACACCAGCGATGAAGATGATGATGAAGACGAGAAGGGCTCTGATGAGAGTGAATCTGAAGTAAGAATTTTATTTTTACTATTTACTAGCTTTTCTTCGAGGATTCGTTTACGCGGAAGTAAAAAATATGATTTTTTAATAGTCGTCTATTAAATGCAAACAAACCTTTTGCTCTTTTTTGTATTGGAAAAAATAACAATTGCAAAAAAATATTTGTTAGAAAGTTCAGACTTGACTATCCTATTTTACCTTAAGTAATCTTTCCTAGTATCTTATAATATTTAACATTTACTTCAAATTAAACTTTATCTTACTTTATCCTTATAGGAAGAGAAGAAGAAACCGGCCGCTAAGAAAGGTAAGAAGAAGAAGGGATCAGATGGAGACTCCGACAGCGACTGGGGCAAGAAGAAAGAAAAAGCTCCCAAAGCTAAAAAGGTAAGGAAATAAATTATTATCCTCAAACTATTTCATTTTTTTTTATTTCTATAAAAGGTTAACCCTTTGCACTCGAGAGGTGACTATCGCTGAACACCTGGTTTGCTGCGGTAACTCGATAAGCAGGACTAATTGTTTTCATTTACTTCGACGCGGGTTCTTATGCTCTTTCTAATCTTATGAAGTATAAACGAAAATGGAGATTTTTTTTTTTTTTAAATGTAAAAAAATATGAGATAAACGTACGGCCGTTTAATCAGTTAAGATTACATTAGACAAGCAATTGACTGGAGATTTCCACCAGCCTCGCGGCCGACCCACGACTTCAACACCCGAACACATCCGTCTAGATGGAAAGCAGCATAACATTCTAATGGGTGTTATAAAAGAGTGCAAAGTCTGCTCCCGAAGAAAAGAGCCTGGTAAAAGACACCAGACAACGTTTTATTGTGACACTTGTCCCGACAAGCCGCGCATGCATCCCGGTAACTGTTTTACCAAATACCACACACTGAAAAATTATAAAGAGTAACGTACCCCTTAATAGCGACCCCTGATTTACGAAAGTGATTTTTTTTAAAATTTCGTTGGAAGAATATTATACAACAGTAAAATAAGTACAGCCAACCTATAAAAAAAACTAATAGTAATGTGAACATTCGGTTTAAAAGATTTGTATCAAAATTGAAACTCTATGTTATTAAGGGTTAAGAAATTATCATCTTAAATATGAAAAGATACATTTAATCAAAGAGATGTTATACATAGAGGGAGCGCTTCATAGTAATTTGACGTTAAAATTCGTGCCGCGAAAGATTATTAAAAAAAAGAAAAATCTTGCCAGTATCATGACAAAAATTCCCAAGTTTGGGAAAATGTGTTTTTTTTTTTTTTAATAAACTAAAACATTCATTAAAGTGTTAATTATCGTTTTTCATTAGTATTATTTTATTTAAAACAATTTTTAACAAAGACTATTTTTGATTTGTGGTTGTTATAATTTTTTAATTAGCGTTTGAAAAATGTCTCGATTATATTAAACCATATTAAATACTATGAAATAAAATTAAAATATGAGAAAAGAGGTTACATTCGGCGACTTTTTATCTCAGCAAATGTAAAGGACAACACTAGCGGAAAATTTCCCTACGGAAGACCTCCGGAGATCAAATAAAATGCCTCACTTTTAGGCTTTGAATGTTCCATCAATAGTATAATATATCTTTGCATTTAATATTAAAATATAAAAGTTTTATAAGTTTATGTGTAATCATTTTAAGTTAGAAGAAAGAAATTCATCAAATACGTTACAAAACGTAGTTGTGTTGTTTTGGGCGCGAAAAAGGTCCCGAGTGCAAAGGGTTAAAAGAAAAGTTTACCATGAATAAAAAATAATAAACATACTTATTAATTTTTCTTCAAACTATAAAAAAAAATACCTAATACGTTACTTTAGGACCTATAATTCTAAATACCCAAATATATCTTCTAGATTTGTATATTTTTCATATAAATTATTTTAACACATTGAATGCCACTCGACCAATATAAAAAAGTGGCTCTGTATTAACATTTTTTTTTTAATTATTTGAATATTTAATTTTGGTTCCACAGGCGGGTGGTAGAGGTAAAGGGGGCGGGTACACTCGGGCGTATAAATTGTCTCCAGCATTAGCTGAACTGATGGGTAAAGATGAGATGCCACGACACGAAGTTGTCAAGCGTGTTTGGGCGATTGTCAAAGAGAGGAAATTATACGATCCTAATAATAAACAATTCGCGATCTGTGACGACGCTATGTATAAAGTGTTTGGTACGAAACGTTTCCGTATCTTCGGTATGATGAAGCATTTGAAATCACATTTTTGTGATTAAATGTATTTTTTTAATTATACAATCGGATCTGGATAAGTCAGACTTTGCGATATTAATCTCGGTTATAAAGGTTTGTCGCTCACAGAGGTTGATCGACCAGACAATGACCTACGTCTATAGAGGTTTCTTTCTTATCCGAGTTTCTCTCTTATGAAGGTCATCCCTCGCCTAAAAATGACTCACTTATAGAGATTTCTCGCTTATCCAGGTACGACTTCGTCAGACTTGATTTTTTTTTGTATTTTCGTTTATTGAAATTGTTATTTTGAATTTATAAAGCTCATCACATATCTAACAATAGATATTTTTTAAAAATAAGTTAGTTTAAGATCCATTAAAAGGGTAATCTCAGTATTTATTAAAACTAAAAAATTGTAAAGCTATAGTCCATCCAAGCTCAATGTAGCGTTTTTAACACTTTCAATACCAAAGAATAATTTAGAAAAAACTTCGAGTCCATTTAAAACAATCGTGTAAAATGGTCCACCGGGATCAAATTATTTTGTGTAACGAGAAACAGACTAATTAAAAACTTTTTGGCATTGAAGGTGTTAAATCGCAAATACTCTGTTTTAGTTTTAATAAATATTTTGCTCTATGAGTATAACTGTATCGATTGTAAGGATTTGTTTATGGATCCTTGCACAAACGAGCGATTAAAAAACGCACGTTTTAACCGTCGCAACTGTCAGTTTTGATTTTATTAGCCTAAAGATTGACAAGTTAATTGCATTTAAAAGTAAGAAACTATTGATAGATTAAACTCTAATAAATAAGAATTTTACAGACTTCATAAAAACTTAGGTTTCTAATTCTATTAATTACTATAAAGTCTATCTTTTGAGACATCCTTTATAATTCAGTCGTATAATTAATTAAATAATATCTTAGAATTTAAGTAAAAAAATTTAAGTAGAAAATTTTGAGTAAAAAAAAAAAACAATAAATGGACTTGCTTTGCATTTAAATATGTTTTTTGCCAGTAAAATGGCAGCTATTGTATTTGACGAAGTTTGCGAATTTAAAAATGGCGGGAAACTTTTGCTAGGTTATAAATTTTCTTATAACTTTTGTCATATTTTTCATATTCAGGGTGAAAATTAAAATAGATATTATTCTAAAGGCCCAATAATTACAGAAAATTAGTAAAAGTTCGTCATAGCGGGCAAAGTTATTTTACTTTACAAATATAAACTATTCTAAGTACACTATTATATGATTTTTAAATCTGCAATTTTAATATTGTGTAAAATTTAAAAATGTCAAACAACGCAATATTTTGTTTCTATTTCAAATCTTAACCTAAAATTTGTAAACAAAACTTGTCGTATTTTAAAGTAAAACACATTAAAATTACAAAATAATCTAATAAATTTCATTTTAAACGATTGTTTATATGTTTTAGGTTTTCGTTTGAAACAGAGTATAGATGGGTAAGAACTTGAATTTAATTTTAATCAGGAAACCCTTCGTAGTAAAAGCTACAGAAATCTGCTATTTTAGTCAATGCTTCGGCTTCATTAGACCGAGTTCGCGATAATAACGAAGATTTTGCTTTGCGTAAGCCCATTTTTATCACGAACTCTAACAAAGCATATGCGACGCAATACAGTCCATACAAAATTACGCGTTGCCGACATTAGATTGCATTGTTTAAGTTTAGAGATTTAAAATCGCAGATTTGTGTAGCGTTATTGTATGGGTTTAATAGTTACGTTTTACCAAGTGACTTGGTAAGTATAAAGGTGTGTTTCCACTGCCGAAACGTTACTTTTTATAACGTTTGGACAATGGAAATGCATAATGTTTAATGGAATTGTAAGCTCTAGTACGCTAGGAAGGTTGTACAACCCGAAAGGGCTTGACATGTAAAATAAATATTATCTACGTATTTATATCTTTTATTTATAAATAGACCCTTTTTTCACTAATGCTACCAAGCCATGCAATCCCGACGAAAAAAAATTTTAAGGAGTTTAAAAATTGCGGTAATTCCCCGGAAAATGTCACCTGTCCTTCGATTTCCGGTAAAAATCGGTACTATTGGCCGGTTTTCAAGTCTTACAACCCTATTTACGTCAATCTGACATAAAAATCTTGACAGTTGTGACGTGACTATGGCAACATCGACATAATTTAAAACAATTGCGGGAGTATTGATATTTTTTTGAATTTTACATTTTTAGTATTATTTATATAAATAATCATGGCTTGCAATGAAAATATAATAAAGAACATCGCGAACGAAGTTGCCAGAAACTGTCAGGCTGTCGGCGTAACTGTGGAAGAGGATTTTGTAACTTATTTAATAGGGTTGTTACTTCTGAACCCAAAGTACGGTAAACTGTTCGCAAAGACTATCAAGAGAGATAATTTGGAGTATTTTGTCAACGAATGCGTCGCTATGTTGACCAGTAAGTATTTTTTTTTATATTTATTCGTGGAAGCACGATCTAGATGTCTTTCGGTCGCTTCGCCTTTCCGGCGAATTCAGGATGGCAGCTTGGTCGTACGCCTCCTTACGTTTCTCACTCATGGTATCTTCTTCATCTTATGGTATTTTGGCAATGGGAATCCACCCTCCAATTACAGAGGCCGACACAGCCATTTTAACCTTAAAAATGCAGTACAACATGATAACCAACTACGACAAGCTCCAAACACTCATAGACGCGCACTTGGAGTCCATAGACAAGTGCCTAAGGCCGCTCGTACACGAGATAATGGAAGAAGACCCAGGGCTGGACGGCGGGCCGGAGGACGCGGATTACAAGAAGTTGTTTAGAAAGATATCTATTTATATCATACTAGCTAGCGGTCTTGGCAATCCTAGCGGTATTACTGTTAGTATTATAACAATATATAACTTTGATTATAAAAACTATGCAAAAATGACTCATAGTAATCTAATCGAAAGGTATGCAATACGTCTAAATCTAGGGGGCGAGGCGTCAGCCAAAGGACGTTCTGCATTTGGGCGCCACCCAATGCACGTCATACTTTTGCGAGCGCCTAATAATTTACAGAAAAAGTTGTGTAAAGAGTGAAATGTAGGTCTTTTTTATAGGAGAAGGGTGCAAACGAGCAGCGGATCAACTAAATTAATTGGTCTGACGCCCACGGACATTCTGCCATAATTCATAGGTCTAATTTTAAACATATTTTTCCTACAGTGAAAGAACACTTAACAGAGTAGTGGAGGGGTTATTTTACTCCTTGCTAGTTACGTTCTAGAAAATAATTATGATTTAAATTAATAACTGTACCTTTGATACTTTGCAGACATTAAAAGAGGGTTTAGCGGCATTCGAAAGTGTATTCACTATCGTGGATTTGAAGGTGTTTGTCGCACTTCCCGGCTTCGAGAAAATGAACCACTTGAATGGCTTGGTTGAGATCGTATCTGGAGTCAGGTTGTTTAACAGAGACTGTAAGAGAGGTGGTGAATGTATACCTGATTGTTAGTATTATATTTTTAAGATGGTTTTTCAAAAAGTTCACGTAATTTATTCATAACTCCGCCTCGATAAGAGCTTCGGTGGCTCAGGGGTTTAGCTCTTGACTTGTAATATGCAGGTCCCGAGTTCAAATCCCACCATCTATCAATGTGTTTTTCCAAATTCGAATTTCATATGTACATATTTACCCCCCTGTTACGATGAAGGAAAACATCGTGATGTCTGCACATATTGGCAAAGAAATTCAAAGATATGTGTGAAGTCACGCACTGGGCCAGCGTGGTTGACTATGGCCTAGTGAACTTTTAGGGGGTAGGCTCTGCGCCCCTCGGTGGGGACCTATAGTAAGCTGGTGATGATAACGATTCACAACTCGCATCAAGAGTTTTGTAGTGTTAGTAAAAAAATATAAAATATTATAGGAGTACATATTAATTTGTATTCAACAGTGCCCTTCAATCTATTAGAAGCGGGCAACGCGTGTGTATCTTCTCTGTCAAATTCTTTGATCACAATAATGCAGAAAGTTAACACTCTGACCACCGCCATACAAGATAGTATTGATATAGAGGAAGAGACGGGAAATGTATACATTGCTGCCACACCAGAGCTTACCGTGTAAGTTTAAAATGGCTTAGATTAGTAAAAGTAAATTATTTGTAATTCATAAAGTGATACTCGTAACATCCGAATTCGTCTGTGGTGAACTAAATACTGAATTAGCAGCTTAAGCGCTTAATTTATTTAATTTGTTTGTAACAAGACTAACAGCCATATATTAGAGCGTAGACATAACATTTAATCTTTAATATTTTCATTCAGATCCGTTTCATGTACTTTTTTACTTTTGAATGGGCAAAATGCCCATATCCTTAAACTATTTTTTTAGTAAATCTTCGTAATATTTCAGTGAAGATTACAATCAGATCTATTCTCTGCTAGCGTTCTACCGGCAGTACGAAATGTACACTCGCAAGTTACTAACCGATGTTCAAGTGTTGGTCCAGAATGGGACACAGTGCGTGGAGCGAGTGCGCAAAGTGTTGGCGGAGTTACATTCGTGTGTTAAATATAAAGCTGCGGTGCCCGTTGATACTGTTTATGTGAGTTTGTTAAGACGCTTTGTAGGTATAAGGCTACGTTAATCTAGAGATTTTAGTCTAAGCGGTGCAATACAATGTGTAAGTCGGTGCAGTTTGACCCAGGGAGCCGGACAAAAAAGGGCACCATCCTCTCCATAGTGTTAAAAATGGGGCATCTTAGAAATCTTGATCAGGGCGCTAGTAAGCGTTGAACACACCAGGATAGTATTTTACTCAAGTAGCAAGCAATTTAGTAACTAAACGTGTCCAAACAGCAACATTTTATTAAAGTAGATTAGTAACTCCTTTATTCGAATATCTACTCGTCTAAAATACTATGGCGGTAGAGACCAAAAACACAGACTTGCGTAGCCTTCAAGGATTAAAAATATAACGTGCTTTCAGCCATTGTTCAAGAAACTATGGTTAGTTTGGCGAGATATGCAGAACATAATGTATTTAGTGTCAACTGTCAACCGTTTGAGCATCGTGCTCGGTTCTATACACGATGTGATCAAAATGCCGAGCGTGTTAGAGAAGATGTTGGTCGGTAAGAAAGTATTGAGCGACCAGGAGCGCATGACCAGTGTGAAGTTAGAGGAGAGACTATCGCTTGGATCTTTGAAGAATTATATAACTTCTTGTAGCAGTTATGATATAAAAGATAAAGATGTACAGGTAAGAGGTTTCTTGCCTTCTTTTATTTAGAACGACTATAGAGACACTATTACTGCTTAATTACAATTGGAAAGTTTAAATGTTGAAAAAAAAATTGTCGTACCATATGCCCACATAAAATTAAATCAGTAATTTATTACTAATATATAATTATTTATAATCTGTGAAATTTGCACACTCGCGCCATTTTCTAATTTTGAATTTAAAACGGGGATTTCCCGAAAGTATCGTTGATATAAAGTTGTTTGCTTCAGTTTCTAGGCTTTTGCGCAATCTCTTTGGTCGTGGGTGCGCTCATACCGAGCAACGTGAAACTAGGTCATATTAGACTTCAAGGGAAACGTTATGGAATGTGCAGTTTTAAAATGGCTAAGGTTTTTGGTAAAACACCAGAGAGGTACGCTAACAGATATTTTACCGTAAATCCACTGCCAAAGTATACAAAAGAAATATCATTATCTCTAGTTTCTCAACTAGAACGAAAGATATAACGATGTTCTTATCATCTTTCGTTGGAAATCCTTATCCTTGTCCTTACAAACTATAAAACAATAACGCTTTTTATGTTTGTCCCTATATATGCTTGAATCTTTAAAACTACGCAACGGATTATGATGCGGCTTATCAATAGATAGAGTGATTCATAAGGAAGGTTTTTATGTATTATACACAAGCGACCCGCCCCGGTTTCGCCCGGGTACAATGCTGAAATTAATTACAGTACAGAAAAACTATAAACTTTGATTATAACAGCCATACTAATAACAATTGCACCCGTGCGTAGCGGGGCGGGTCGCTAGTGTACGATAAAATATAGATGTACGGGTTAACTGTTGGCCATAAAGTTTTGAGGTTATTCCTGTCTTTAAGGTACATAAATGAGGTTCTAGATTATGCGAGGAACAACCCGCATCTGATAAATCTGCTTAACATCGCAGAGGACGTGGAAAGAGTTAAAGACATCAGTGTTCTAGTCATCAAGCCGGTACCGCCGAGTGAGTTATATTTATATTGGCTTGCAATTTAAACACTGAAAAATAGACAATATGCACTTAAACCAAAATACGTAGATATTTCTGGTGATAAACTTTCTCTCATAACTTGTCGATACAATACAAAGCCTTAATTAAGTAAAAAAAAGAAAAATCAATAAGGCGGTTACCCAATCTGAATTTTATTTTTTTTTTTAAACTGTAAGACAAAGTATAATAATATTATAAATTATGAATAGTTCAGTTACGTAATTTTATAAAAAAAATAGTTTTAACTATCGAAAATATTTTGGAATTTTCAATATTTAGCGCCAAATGTGAATATTGTCTATGGTGAAAATAAAAGTTTGAAGAACTGAAACAACCTTTTTTAATCGACTTCCACCAGTAGGAGGTTATCAAGTTTATCAAGCAAGGTTTTTTATAGTAGTGCGCTTATTAATTACTAAACTTGTCAACTTACTTAATATTTAGTTTATTAGAAAGTTTAATATGTTTGCAGTCAAGGTATCCGATCAAGACATACAGACAGAAACCCATCCTATGGATAGTTATTTAGAGAAAAACTATACATCTGATCTATGGGAATGGAAACGAAGAGCTTGTCAATGGGTAACAATTAAAAAATTTAAAACTTTTCTAGTTTAGACTAGAACTTTTTAAACACTAACCCTATGGCTTCATTAGACCGAATTCGCGATAAAAACGGAGATTTAGCTTCAGTCTACTACCGTTTTTTGCGTGACATCGTTCTAATAAACCCGTAGGGTAAGAAAAACAATATTGCAGTCTTAGTTTAACGCCATTTCGTTTTCCTTGATAATAAATTACTTATACGATATTTTATTCAAATGAGATTTCAGCAACCTTTTTTGTTTGGAAGTCAAAAAACAAATGTACAAATCAAACTGTTTATGAAATCAGTCACTTGATTGAAATGAGTTCATAGATTGACAACATTTTTAACACAGCTTTATTATTTAAAATCAACATACATAAATTCTATTTCAATATTTCCAGGCGAATATAGTGAACTGTAGAACACATTCCACACAGACTATCTACAGTCATTTACGTTCAGAGATACAATGTCAGACTGTGGACATGAGAGATAAAAAGTTACAGACTAAGAAAGAGAGCGGAATAAATACTATTACTAAAAATGTATTTTTATGGGGACTGCGAGGACGACTGGGAGATGGACAACATGTGATGCCTTTAGAAGAGATGTTTCATTCGGAAAAGAAAAAAGGTAATTTTCAATAAGGGTCTAGCAGGAAAATATTGTTACATAGTCTGAAAAACATAGGCTAACTAAGTTTTTTTTATTTTTTACGCGGTAGCAATAGCTATCGAAGTGCTGTGCACTTTATAGGCACAGAATTAATATTTAAAATGTGTTCTTCGTATATAAAGAAAAACTAAAAAACTAAAACTATCAGTAAGATTTTAAACGATAGGTTTACCTTCAAACCCGAATAATCCTCAAATATTTTATTTACATTAAAAAAGATTTATTGTACATAAATTTCAGTGCAACCTTTGGAAATCTGTGAAGACACTTTGCATCCTGAAACGGATACTAGTAATACTAAAACAGCATTGAAACAATCCACCTTGGTGTTCCGATAGAGGGCAAATAATAATTTAGTTTTAATTTAATTAAGGTAGTGGTTAATTAAAATTATTGGTTATTTAGATTTTAAGTAAATAGAATATGAAACATATTTATTAACCTGAACTTGAAAACACACAATTTCTTTTTTTCATACAGAATGTCTGGCAACATTATTACAGATACTGTCCAGTTCACATTTTCCATTCCAGCAGGACTGGAATGTAAACTGGTAATTATGTCAGTAGACTATTTCTAGTAGTAGTAATTCTACCTCCTATAGATTGACAAAGATAACTCCCGCAATGATAAATATGTCAATCTTTTGGGAGCTCTACTTACCCTATTAAGCTACGCAAATCTGCGATTGTAGTCTCTAAGCAACTTAGGCAGTACAATTTCAGAGGTTCGTAGACACGCGTTGACGACCGAGATATTATTGCATAAGAACTAGAAACTAATATAGCAGATTTGCCTGGTCTTGTGGTCTTGGAGTTTAGTTTACCTTTAGTCATTTTTGATAAATTGACATAATTTTGCTATTGAATATTAAAATTAAAACTTTACTATAATCTTTAAATATTAGAGTATTTAAATCATGTTTATTCTTGATTTTAATCAATTTAGTAAACATTGAAAAAATCGATAAATGGTTTGTGTATTTCGTACGTTTGTAATCTTACATTTGAATAAACGTTTGATTTTGAAAACCTGTTTCTTTTAATAAAATTAAGATTTCTTACATCCCAGTAAGTAATCACATAAATTTGACAAACATATGCAAAATAAACATTTATCTATTATTAATAGCTTTCAAAATTTCGTTGATAAAATGTTTAGCACCTCTGGAATTGAGTTGCCAAATAACTCCGCGACACACTAGCGCCGTTAACCACAGCATAAAAAACTTCAATATTTTGAAAATAATTTATTTCTTAAAATTAAACCTTATAAAATCAATTCAGTCTCCTAAACGCATTCCTCGCTTGTCTAGTAAACATCACATCATTAGCTCGCTGCCGCCATGCTGCCTCTTCTTCACGTAAAGTGGCCAAAGCGGCCAGTTGCGCTTGCAATGACTTGGGTAGTACTGAATCTGGTACTGATAACTTTGTAAACTTCATCTGTGGAAGTTATATTACGTCATAAATCGATTGAGCAAGAAAGTGACAAAATATAAACATAAAAAAAACAACTCTATGAGGGCCAAATCTAGCCCAAGTTATAGACTATAACTTGGGCTAGATTTGGGGGAGGGGCAGCTAGATAAACTCTCGGAAACATTCACCTAGTGGCATTATTAGGAAAGCCATAAATAAAAGAGCAAATGATAGATCTGGAAAACTGAAACCTGGTGCCATGTTTAGTAGAATATAGTAGAAATGAAAAATCTTACTGTTGCCTTTTTGTAGCTCTCTTCATACGAGGCTACTTTTTGCTTCATTTGTTTTATAAACTCTTGTATATTATCAGGGTTTGGACTCTGTTTGGATAAGGATTCTATGGAACTTTCCAATTCCTTCTTCAAATCATCCATGACTTTTTGATTACGATCTATTTTGACTTGTATTTCCTTATTTTTAAGTTTCAAATTCAATATTTCGTAATCTTCATTTAAATTATTCGATATTTGTTTGGATTGTTGAAGAGATATTGCTATAGGGTCTAAATTGTTGACACCTAATGCTTGTTGTTCTGTTGCAACTTTGCTTATAAGGTCTTGACATTTTGGTTGTAAAGTATCAAAAGATGTATTCAATTTTAATAGATTTTCTGTATTTATAATACCTGTGAGATAAATAGTAATTTAAAAATGTGTTGCTTTTTTTTCTGTAGTTGGTATTGAATTGCAAAAAATATGGGAAAAGGAATGAAATAATTATAACAAATTCAATTAATATTTTATTTAAACTATAGAACTAATGCCACATATATTTAGAAATCAGTCACTTTCACTTAAAAAACACAAATAGAAGTAAAGATCAACCAGTTCAAAATAAGTTCAATGTTTTTAGAACTAATTACCAGATTCTAGAGTAGGAAAATTAACTATACTTTCAATCCTCTTAGCAACATTTAACAACAACTCTTCAGATAGATTTGAACCCATTAATTGTAAGGAAATGGGCAATTTATTCTTCGATAAACGAATAGGTATAGAAACCGCTGGTATACCAGCCATATTTGCTGGTTGCGTACAATAATCTTGAAAAGCACACTGATCTCTATTATGTTTAGATACAAAATCACCGTACAATGGTGCATCACACAGTGTAGTCGGAGTGAGCAGTATATCAACACAATTTTCACCATAAAACACATTTTTAAAATCATCCGCAATCAGTCTACGTAACTTTAAAGCTTTGAGGAAATATTTCTCATAATTTCGTGTTAATAAGAAATAATTTCCAGCAAATATACGTGATCTGACCACATTATTGAAACCTTGGGATCTCGTTGAAGCGTAAAGTTCCTCCGTTGAATAATCTTCACTCGTTCTTAAACCAAATTCTAAACCGTCGTAACGAGCCATATTACTGGCGACTTCACATTGATTTAAAATAGAATATACAGCTATCGACACAGATGTATGAGGCATTGATACTTTTTTAATTACCGCTTTTTCTTTCTCGAGTAAATTCGTCACGAAATCCCATGTATCAATTACTTCTTTACTCATACTCTCACAATGGTATTCAGTTGGTATCCCTATCTTTATATTTGATAAATCTATATCTTTTAAATCTATAGTTTTGTAATCTCTTTTTATCGTTGTGGAATCTAGTATATCAGGACCGGCAATGCAATTTAAAATTCTTGTTGCATCTTCAACATTTCTAGCTAATATCCCAGGTACATCCATAGAATTTACTAGAGGTATTAAACCATACCTAGATACTAGACCGTAAGTAGGTTTGATTCCGACAACTCCACATAATGCCGCAGGATTTCTCGTTGAACCTCCAGTATCAGACCCGATGCCAGCTACGCAGACTCCGGTGCTCACAGCAACAGCGCTGCCTCCGGAACTGCCTCCAGCTATTCTCCAGTCCATGTCACCGTTGTAACCCCAAGCATTACGAGTTGGCCCAAAAATAGAGTCAACTGTACCAGATCCCATCGCAAATTCGTCCAAATTACTCTTACCAATTAAACAAGCACCGTTATTTATTAATTTGGAGTATACAGTCGCGTCATAAGTAGGTATAAAGTCTTTTAACATTTCTGACGCGCAAGTTGTTGGTATGTTTTTAGTGCAGAAATTATCTTTGATAGCTATCGTTATTCCATCTAATGGTTTAGTATTTTTTTCTATATAAAACCTCTTTTCACTTTCAATTCCTTGCGTTTCTGCAACATCTTCCGTTATAGTCACTATTGCATTTAATTTACTCGTTTGTCTCGCTTTTTGCAAACATAAATCAACAAAGCTGATAGGCGTTAGGATTTTGTCTCGATACGCTTTGTGTATTTCTTTTATCGTATATGAAGTTAGTTTATTCATTTTATTTAAATAAAATATCTTTTAATTTATTAAATAACTGCATTGATCATAACTTGTAGGTTATAAACACAAAAATACGACTAAAGTAAAAACGTCACTTATCGAAGAATTTATGACACTTTTGTTGAACTTTTAATTTACTAGGAGAAAAATGTAGAATAAAACGACTTACCTATTGCTTGTTGTTCTTGTTTATCTCTTTGATCTAATTTCAAAACCAAATTTATTTTATCCTTGTTTAATTCCTCATTCATTTTCATGTTTGTCTTTTCTTCAAAACTTTGATTAAATCTACGACAAACCGCTAAAATTCAAATTTGACACTTGTTTTTTTTAAAGACAAAAGGAAAGCAAAGATAACTTAATACATAACAAGCTGTACATTTTAAAAGTGCATATAAATTCGTTGTTTCAAAATTAATTAAATTAATTTAAATAACTTTTATGTCCTACAAACTTTAATAAAATAAGTTAAAACTATTTTTATACATATAAAAAACAAAGATCAAGCCAAGACAAGATTTTTAAAAGATTGTCAGTGAAGTTGTCAAAGTCAGTATTTGTAATTTTTGTTCAAGTAATTTTTTTGCTTTCAGTAAAGTTTAATTGAAATTTTAAAATATTTTAATAAACCTCGTTTAATGGTAAATGATTCAGAAATAGTTAAAAAATGGCACATTTGCAATATTTGCCTGGCGATCCACGTTTAGTTGATCAATTAGTATATGAACTTAAATCGAAGGGGATTTTCGACCAGGTATATTTTACATACATTTATTTTATATAATATCAAAGAGAATATTATTTAGACAATCTTAAATACATAGGAACATGACGTAGATCTTCTACCATAAAAATGTTATAATCTATTTTGATTAAAAAATACAAGTGTGCTTGAGCATGATGAATAATCACAGAGTTCATTGATTTAGTTGTTTTTTTAATCATATAATTTAACAAGAAAAAAGTATGTCCTTAAAAAAATGTATAAAAATACATTAACAAACTAGAAACATGATAAAATCAATCTCTAATATTCATGATTTATAAATTAGTTCTTTTAATATTTACATCCATTATATCTATTTTTCTCAAAATGGGATCTCTTAACCATCATTTTCATACAAATAAGTAATAAAAAGACTTTTTCATCTCATTCATCTAGTTGTAGATACTTGATTTGACAATTATTTGCAATAGTTTTTTTTTTATAATTTTATCAAAGGTTTAAGGTTATTCAGTATAGATTATAACAATAAGATCTCACGTTAAGAAAGGTTTTTTTTTAACTAACCAAAGTAATTTGATAATTAATAAAAAAATAAAACTACACATTGCTGTGCGGTTATTTTTTTGTATGTGTTTAGCAGTTGCCATTTATTATAAACAATAAGCCTCTTTGTACATAAAGCTATGCAAATCTGTGTTTTCAATCTAAAATCTTTTGCAACAGAATGTTACTAATATGTCAACATCATCTGTATAAGAACCTTTATGTATTTGGTAAGTTGTATAGAGAATAAATTAGTAAAATTGCATAGCTCTGTATATAAAGGGCTCTAATTGAAGTTATTTTAACTTTAAAATTTCACTCTTGAATAAATATGTAATAAAACATATTATATGACAATAATGTTATAAATTACAATTGTGGCAATGCCGGTATTAAGACCATGCGTAACTGTGGTGTATGCATAGATGTATGAATGTAGAAGAAGCAAGGTGTGTCAGGATCGAGCCAAACAGAGGTCCGTTGTCTCTGCCTACCCCGCTGGGTTACGGACATGAGTTATGTTATTATTTGGCAAGAAATTAACAATAAATAATCAATATTGTTTAATGTAATTAATTTATAAAAACAATAGTAAAATGCATATGCGAATAGTTTGAGGCAAACAACAGTTTTATTATGAAATCCATTTTGTATTCTAATATTATATTTCACATATGAAATAGTCCAATCTTACAGCTTACAGCTTCATAAGACCAAGGTCACAATAAAAACGGATATTTTACTTCAGTGTAAGCTTTGCGGCTTTTTATAACAAACAGTCTATTGAAGCTGTAGGAAGATAGATAGCAATATGTAACAATATAATATTACATACATTTTTAAATCAAGTTCCTAATGAAAGAGGTTAACAAGTCAATGGTTTTAATTGTACAAGGATTATTTAAAAGAAGACAATATACAATTTCCTCCATAGAATTTGTGGTGTGTGTGGTACGGTAACATAGCTATATGTACTTATTTGTTACCATCCTAATATTTTGTATACCAATCCATATGAAGACAAAAGAGCCAGCTGAAAATCAGCACAGGTTTAATCCGTCCCTGTATATGCTGATCTGGCTCCAATTGTAACACTCTACTTTTCTATTAACTAATGTCGAGAACTTCCTATGTTTTTACCTGGCACGGCCGCGTTGTGGAATACTCTATCCTCAGCTGTATTTCCAAACGGTTATGACTTAGGGACCTTCAAGAAAAGAGCGAACTCCTCCCTTAAAGACCGGCAACACAACTGCGGTTCCTCTGGCGTTGCAGGTTTCCATGGGCGTCGGACCAAGTAACTTAGGCGATCCGCAGCTCGTTTGCGCCCTTCTCCAATAAAAAAAATGTATTTTTCTTTCTTTCATGCATAAAATATTATTTCAGTTTCGCAAAGATTGCATAGCAGATGTAGACACAAGACCTGCATATCAGAATCTAAGGCAGCGTGTGGAGAACTCAGTTACGACGTTCCTCTCTCGACAATGCTGGCAACCGGATCTGAATAAGAATCAACTGAGAGAAAAACTTAGGAAACACATCTTGGAGTAAGTTTAATCTAGCGTTTTGTTTCACCTGGGTAAGCGAGAATCATTCTCTGATGCCGGCAGACAACCTTCATAAGCTAAAAACCTGATTAAAGAGAAACCTCAATAAGCGAGACAAATATCGCGGTCCTTGGACCCTCGCTTATACAGGTTCGACTGTAGCTATATCTATACTAATATTATTAAGAGAAATTTGTATTGATGTGTGTATTGAAATAACTTAAGAACTGCTGGGCTGGTTTCAAAAATACTTTAACAATTTACAGTAACATTGGCTATATTTTTAATTACGCGCTGACGAAGTCGCGAACATCAGTGAAATATATTTTACTCAGTGATAATGTAGTTTTTGAGTTACTAAGGTTACCAGGGTTAATAAAAATTAATAACTTATTTCTTTTCTTTCAGTGGCAATTATCTTGAACAAGGAGTTGAAAGAATTGTCGATCAAGTGGTAAATCCTAAAGTGACATCTGTTTTCATACCTCAAGTTGAAGATTTAGTCTACAATTACTTAGGTATTACAAGAAAAAAATCTGTTAATGAAGAAACAGATGAGAAAACGGAAGCTTTACTTCCAACTGACTTGGAGGCGGTGAGCCCAGGCTCAGTTAATGAAGATAAACATGAAGCAATGGATGTGGACACTATCCCAGTTACAAATAATGACTGTATGGAAGTTGATGAAAAAGAAAAACTTAAAAATGAAGTTAAAGATGAAAACCCAGTTATTGCAGAGACAAATCACATTGACAAAGAAAAGGTAGAAACTCAGGAAGAATCTGGTGTTAGCGAATTAACTTCACCAGAATCTAATAGTATTGATAAAAGCACCATTCCTCTACCGGCTGAAGAAATCAAATTAGAAAATATACCACCTCCTGAAAATAGTCCGCCTAAAGAGGTTGAGTTGGAAAAAATAGAATTACCTAAAGAAATTAACTATTCAACAGACATACCCCTCCCAGATGAGATAACTAAAGACGAGAAAGATAATTTTTTTAAATCCATCAACACTGATGACGATTCTAGCTCAGATTCTTCGTTACGTCGAAACATGTCGCCTTTAACACCAATAAGAAATTTCAATAATGAAAATTCTTGCGACGCACAACAAGGTTTTGATAACGATTCACTCGATGGTAAAAACGATGAAAAAAAGGAACCGAGCTCTTTCAGATTCACTATAGAAGCAACAGAAAATAACACGGATGCAGAAAAAGCAGCTAAGAAACAAGATCAACTGAATTTAGCATATCAGTTTAATAATCAAGTGAATATAACTTCATTTAATACACCAATGTATGACGATAGTTCTAATAGTAATCTTTTACATATTGACTACGAAAGCGATGCAAATAGTAAAATTAATTCAGAACAGAAGCCTATTGAAGAGGTATCGGAAGATTTAAAAAAAGAACGAAAAAGCGAAGACAAAAAGAGCAGTCATAAGAGTTCACATCGGTCCAGAGATGCACACAAACATGCAAGCAAAGATAGACGATCTGAATCAAAGCATTCTACTTCGAGAGACAGCAGCAAGCACGAGAAGAAATCAAAAGACGATAGTACCAAATCTAAATCTAATTACAAAGAGAGTTCTAGAGACAAAAGTGAGAGGAAAGATAAAGAATCGTCTAAACACAGTTCTCATAAGAGTTCCAGTCATAAAGACTCTAAATCATATAAAAGTTCCAGTTCAAGCCAGCGACATTCCGGTAAAAGTTCCGATGAGAAACGATCATCGAGTAACAGAGATAGATCTGATAGAAGTTCTGATAAGTCTAAAGATAAGCCAAGAGATTCGAAGTCTTCATCTCGCTCCGATAAAGACAGGAAAAGTAGCAAAAGTAAACACGACGAAAAAGATAAAGAAAAGAAAGATAAAAAAGAATCTGATGATCATTATAGTGTGTCGGGCCGTGGTAACCCTACTCGGAGATCTACAGATAGAGACTCCAACGATGGTAGTTCGTCTTCCAAAGGGTCACATAACCCATCCAGTGCTAAATCATCTGAAAGCAAGAAGGATGCAAAAAGCGGGAGTTCGAAATCCGATAATATGTCAACGAGCAGCGGCGAAGGTAGAAGTCCTAACGATAGGGAGTTAACATTACAAGAGAAAGAAAAAGAAGTAATAGATATGCTGCAACCTAAACCTATCGTTAGACTAGAAAATCATTTAGAAACCCCAATAGCGTCGCCACCTCGCTTATCTTTACTTCCCGAGTTACAACTTAAGAAGCCTAAAATCGCTAACAATTTAGAGGAAGCTAAAAAACTGATGAAAATGCGGAAATATTTAGACGATGAACAAAAAAGAATGAATCAAGAGGCGGCTTTACTTTTGGAATTCCAAGCGAACGTTAGACCGAGTTTGAGTCAAGTTTATTCCAGTATTCCCGGACCGGAATTAGAATTCGCTTGTGTAACAAATACAATAATTCATACTGAACAGATTATGATGAATAATGACGTCATTCAAAACGCGACCACCACATTTATTACTGTGCAAAGTTATCCGGTAGATGAAGGTTTCTCTGATCACGTCGAAGATGACGTTCCTTCGACACTAACAGTCAAAGAAGTTGAAGAATCTATTGAAATTATAAACGAAGAATTAAATAACAAAGCAAAAGCACACGCGAGCGAAGATACTATTAGTAAAGAATCTTATGAATCTCCAATAGAGAACTTGAATGAACCAGAATTTTCTGAAAATGTGAACCGAGATATTCAGGAAAGAGATGATACGAACACAGAAAGTTCTGATAAATGTAAAGATAAAGAAAAAACTGCTTATTTCCAAGTAACAGTTGTTGCTGAAAAAGTGACGGATGAGGGGAATCAATCAGAAGTAAAACAATTAATAGAAGATAACGACCTAAATACAATAAAAGAAGAAAAAGTACATTCGGAACAGAGTAATTTTCATTATTTCGCTGAAACCGAGAAATATAATGCGGAACTAGAGAGAGATAGATTTAGTAAATTCTTAAAAGACTACACAACAGCAACGAATAAAATTTATTTAATAAACTGTGACCCGTACGAAGAGAGTATAGTACAGGAGGTATTAGATACTTTTGGGCAATACGAAATAGTAAACTATCAGAGAAATGGTCACTTAAAATTGCCTAAAACTAAAAACATCGTTAAAAATGTTAACCTAGCTAATGAAGTTTCATTACCAGTTGATAAAGAAAATGATAGTGACAAACCAATAACGGCAGTATTTAGTCCGGTTAAATCTGAATGTTCATTCGAACTATCAAATGATTATGATGATAAATTAGAAGAAATGGTAAATAAAACATCTAGGCAGGAAATAATGGAGATAATACTCGGCAATGTTGCGGATTCACCAACGAAAATGCCTAAAATAGATTATTTGACAGACTCGAATATTGAAGACGGTGATAATTTAAAAAGGAAGCATAGTGAAGTCGAAATGGTTAATAATAACAGAGCAATTCTGACTCCGAGTAAAAAGAGAAGGTTGAGTACGCCTGATCAAATATCATCTACCACTGAAGGTAAAGTTAATAAAACCCTTTCCTTCAGCCTCAGGAAGTTTTTCTTTTTGCTTTATTGTATTTATTTGTTTTCAGATGTGGAAACAAATTCTAACAACAATGTGTCACAAACAACTCGTTCAAAGTTCCTAGGCCGAGCAAGAAGGGTAGGTCTACCTAGGCCGAAGAATAGTAAGTGATTTTTAAATTTAATCCTTATATTAGTTAGATATATTTATAGGCTAATATTTTGCAAGAATATGATATGTTTTTTTTCTAATGTGACCAGATTTTAAACTGAGTTTTATTTAAGAAGTATAATTTAATATGAATAAACGATTTTAATAGTCCAGCTTAGTCATATAAAGTTTGAATCAATTCTTTTAAGTTCCTTTGTTTTTATTTACTACTAGCTGTTGTTCGTGACTTCGTCCGCGTGGAATTAAATAGTATAGCCTATGTTACTCCGGGATAATGTAGCTTTCTAACCATGAAAGAATTTTTGAAATCGGCCTAGATTAGTTCTTAAATCTTGAGTTATTTCAACACATACAAAAATACAAAGTTTCTCTCTTTATAATATTAGTATAGACTGTTGCTCGCGACTTCTTCCGCGGGGAATTAAAAAATACAGCCTATGCTATTCGACGATAATGTAGCTTTCTAACGGTGAATTTTTTTTTTTTTAATCTGTTCAGTAGTTTTTGAGTTATATACAAAAATACAAATCTTTCCTCTTTATAATATTAGTATATACTATGACAGGGTAAAATATATTTTATTTAATAACGCTTTTCCATATAGATCTTCCCAATAGTCCATCCAGTGACAAATCTGTGGAGAACTATGAACAGAACACTCCGGAGAAGCCCGCAGCCAACGGCAAGGTGAAGACTCCGCGTAGTAAAGTGCAGAGGTATGATACTTCAGATTTATATAAACCTAAATTACATTACTTATCTAGAAGGAATAATATTAGTTAAGTTCGAAAAAAGGGTATTTGACTATTTTTTTTTTATTGTTGATTTTTTAAATAGAATTTGCTTTAGTACTGACATTTTTATAAAATTTTGACAATGAAAACTCAACGTTTTGTTAAGTGTAAAAACAATAACGAAATGAATTTAAAAAATAAATATTTTTTTTTATATTTATGTAGGATAATAACTAAATTCAATAAGTTTGTTAAAAAATATTTTCTGTGAATTATTTTCACGGAATTTACACAACCTCGCATTTACCTTTAAGTTTTGTCTGCACTTTATTTAGTCTATGATTTTTTTAATTAAAAAAAACAATTGTTTATGGTTTATTTATAACGGAAAGAGATTTCTAGTGTATGGAAATTAATATAAGCTTGATTGGAATGATTCTCTTTTTTATGTCAAGTACCCTAAAATATTTTGTGCTTTTGATATTAAAAAAAAATAGAAATAAAAGTATAGGACATAATTTTCCGTATTAAATTATTGTCTATGATATTGTTAGATAGCTTGGGTTGCCAGTTTTTAGTTTTAAATATGTCAAACTTAAATAAAATAAGGAAATGAACTTAGAATATGAAGATTTAAATACTACATTAGCTATATATTTTTGTTGTATGTAATAATTTAATTTTGCTGATAGTTATAGACATTCAAAATATTAATTTTTAAATGGGTTATTAGACATTTATTTATTTTTTATATGTGGCAACCTTTGCTTATAAATAGTTTTAGTGAATTATAACTGCCCATGAAGTGATGTATGAAAATATATTGTGATTTCTCTAAATTTTTATAGATTTATAAGATATATTGTAATAGTAGAATTTCATTGATATGACACTTGTTACATAATAGGAGTCGCCCGTGACATTGTCAACGCAAAAAGAAATAAAAACATTGCCGTAGACATCAGCTGATGACCGTTACAGGCTACTTTTCACCTGAGTTCCAAAAGGAGGAGGTTAGATAATATTAGGAGGAGGTTCTCAATTCGTCTGTGTATTTCTTTTTTAATAGCTTGTATCGCAGGTTATCCGATTTTTTTTGATTCTGAATAGACGAAGTCGCTGGCGACCGCGTACGTAATACAAGTAGGGATACAGTGAAATTCTACGCTAATTTAGAGTAGTTAGGTGCTGTTTGTGTCGTTTGAAATACATATAAGATTTACTTATTTTTTAATTTGTCTTTAAAAATATTTTTAAAATAAAAGCACTCAAAATTTTAGCACCGGTAATTTTCTGTAAAATGCGCAGGTCGCATTAAACGAGACATTTTTGTTTATTCTTCACTCTACGACTTCATTAGAGCGAGTTCAGCTAAATCAGAAATTTTGCTACGGCGTAATGCAATTTTTTGCGCGACATCGGTCTAATGAAGCAGTAGGTAGTACAAACAATTTGTACCCACATACATTTTCAGGAAACTTGTAGCTGTATCATTTTTTGGAGCAGATTAGAGACTCTTGTAAAATACTTGTTTGAAGATATTCTCACAATTCTATGTATTTTTTAACGTTTGTCTTTGTCTTAAAAATTGTAATCCAACCTTAAATATTTAATCTTTTCTTAGAATATTTTTGTTAGTGTTTTAGTGTTAATTTTATTTTGTATAGAGAGAGCTATCGAAGTCTAATATTTTTAAAGCAACTACCCGCATATTGTTTTATTTAAATGTCGTATTTCACTGCTAAAATAACTGTATGAAAACATATTTTTTTCTAACATTTCACAATGTTTTTACACTTACACCGAAGTAAAATTTCCGTATTTACTGAGAACTCGGTCTAATGACGCCCTAGGGTAAGAAAATGTTGAAATATTTTTTGTACTGGTTTTGCAAACTACCCTACAATTTCTCTTTATTTTATTACTAATTATTTGCTATAGAAATATTCGATTTTCCGATTTATGCAAACATTAGCTTTGTATATCTTGAAAGGCAATTATAACAATGTTATAAGTATTTAAATTATTATTAAAATAAATAAATCCAACATGTAATATACTTTTTTTTTCAAAATGGCGGAAATATATATATTTTTTTATATTACAAAGAAGCAAATGAGCAAGTGGCCACCTGGATTCGCTGAAAAAGCGAAGCGACCGCTGACCATATATATCTGCAATTGCAGATGCGTTGCCTAGCCTTAATCTAAGGATGAGGAGACGTACAGTAAGAAAATATTCCTCTTCCTATGCGTCCCCTCTCCCGCCAATCCACTTCCCCTTCTCATCATTTCCTTTAAGGAAATGATAGGTTATTACTAGTTCTTGTGTACCTATGATCGCTACATAGTTATTTAATTACCTGCGTAAACAATCGCGTTAATTGACTCATTACAAAAACGTGGAAAATTCCATACAAAAAAATACAATTATAGAAAGAATATCTTTGTATTATTGTGAGGTCAAAAATAACTACAAAAAACTATTTAACTTAATTGACTTTATTAAAAAGTAGCTGTTGTTCACGACTTTGTCTGCGTGGAATTAAAGATTATAGCCTATGTTACTCGGGGATACTGTAGCTTTCTAACGGTGAAAGAATTTTTGAAATCGGCCCAGTTATTGAGCTATTTCAATACATACAAAAATACAAAGTTTCTCTCTCTATAATATTAGTATAGATGATCTTAGGTAAACTAAATAATCTTTATTTCATAAACAAACAGTTTTATACATTTTTTTGCACAATTACATTTATTAATAAATAGATCACATATGAGAATAAATTAAATGAGTCGATGACAAAAATAATACTTTTAATATTACATTTTGAAATTTAACTAAACATGCTGATAAAAAGGCAATATTAAAAAAATAAATTATATAAAACAAATTCATATTATTGTCTATAATTTGACATTTTTTTTAACTTAATCCAAAGGTCTCAAAAAAGGGAAGTCTAAAAATGTAATCGCTTAACTTGTATATAGGTCATATTCTTATTTACTATATTTTCTATTGTACAAAGTACAAGTCAACACTTAATAAGAAATATATGAAGGAAACGTTAAATTGTCCTAGTTCTGTGCCGTTTGCTTCTCCAATCCTGAAGGGTCCATGATCGGAGGCTGCTTCTTAACAATACCGGACAGTAATGTCTTAATCTGAGCGATCGCACGGCCGGGATTCAACCCTTTCGGACACGTCCTAGTGCAGTTCATGATTGTATGACAACGGTACACGGAATACGTGTCTTTTAACTTCGAAAGACGTTTCTCGGTCGCGTCATCTCTTGAATCTATGATCCATCTGTAAGCCTGCATTAGTACAGCGGGACCTAGATATTTGTCTCCGTTCCACCAGTATGATGGGCAGCTGGTAGAGCAACAAGCGCATAGCACGCATTCATATAACCCATCTAGCTTAGCACGATCTTCGACATCCTGTAATAATTGCATCTCCTTACCCTTTACCGCTTCCTTGTCACGTTGCAACCACGGCTCTATCGATTGGTACTGACGATAGAAGTTGCTCAAGTCCGGCACCAGGTCTTTCACAACGTACATGTGAGGAAGGGGATAGATTTTCGAAGGCTTCGATAGATTCTTGTCGATGTGACAGATGCATGCGAGCGTGTTCACACCGTCGATGTTCATAGCGCAGGAGCCGCAGACTCCTTCGCGACAAGAGCGTCGGAAGGTCAAGGTTGGATCCATTTCGTTTTTAATTTTGAGTAAAGCGTCGAGCACCATGGGCGCACAGTCGTCGAGGTCCACTTCATAATTCTGCGTATACGGCTTTTTGTCAGGCTCGTCGGGGTTCCAGCGGTACACGGCGAATGTCTTCACTCTTTTGGCCAGGGCCGCTGACGTAGCGAAAGTACGCAGCTGACCAAAGCCACCCGAAGTTAGTCGAAGCAACGGCATTATGTAATGTTATTATTTTTTATTATCACTCGTTTATCGTTGATATCTTTTGCACCAATTAAACACGTTATTTAAACTTAATTTTTAAAATTATTATCAGAATTCGTTTATTCGGTCGTATTAGTTCAGACGGGCTTGTTTTTAGGCGAAATATATGGTTTTTCTTGATTGGCTAGTTTTGGAGACCACAGACAAATACTTTTCTTTTTTCTCATAAAATATTTTGGTAAAAGGTAAAAGTAATGGCAAGAACTGTCAAAAGGTTAACTTTTCTTGCGTGTTTTAAACGAATAAAAATTGAGTAATAATATTATATTAACGCTAATTTACGTATAAAGTTAGGTTTAAAGATGTATTTAAAGAAAAAATCTTTTTAGAAGCAAAAATACGATACCATGGTTTTGGCTCGTGTTAATAACAATGAAAGTAACATTACTTCTATAAGTTCTTTACGTTATTTTCAACAAATATTTTGTTGCATGTCTTACATTACGAAAATATAGCTCAGACTTTATTTTCGTTTAATTAATTTTTAATTTCTTATAACTTTATCTATGGTTTTTGATAAAGAATATTGAACCAGGCCATAAAATCTCAATAAAAAAAAGAATATTGAATGGCGCGAAATTTTTTAGATGAAATCTGACATTTAATTGTAAACAACCACGACATGTAATATTTTCTTTAATAATTATAAATATGAATAACGGTGATATTAAATCAAAAGAAAAAGATTCACCAAAGACTCCGGGTGGTATAAGCAAGTCCCATTTGACTTCGATTAGACGCCTCGGTCTATCACGGAAATGGAAGAAATCTGGGGTTTCGCCGTTCATTTCTCCGCTCGCTTCCAATAATATTTCGAAACATGTAGATAATTCACAAGAGGAAACGAAGACAAGGAAGCGTAAATTACGTTTAGACGATGAAAATATCGAGCTCTCGCCAATAGAAAATGTGAAAAATGATATTAATAGCATTGGGACTCCACCACCAGTTTGCGAAGAAGTACCACATAGTAATGATAGCACACCTATTAGAAAGGCGACACGAAAGAAATCTAGAATAATACCTTATAAGGAAGAAGAGAGTGCAATAACTACGAAAACTAGCCAAGAACAAAATGTACGAGATATAATATCTACTAAAACTTGTGAGGTAAGACAAATTAGTCAAGATATTTTACCTGAAAATTCAACAGAAAAGGTAGATTTATTGGAAATGAAGAAAGACATTTGCGAACCTGAAAATATCCCTATTGTTAATAGTGAAGAAACTAAATTAAATGAAACTAGCAATAAAGAAAATAAAATTGTTACTCCTGTACTGCCTAATAAATTGGTAAAAGAATGTATAGTTGTTATACAAAATAAAATTTTAAAAAGGAAAGAAAAAAGTATTAAAAAAGCTGAAAATATTTGCAATTCTGACGATGATATCCCATTGAGTAAGTTAAATAAAAGTACACAAGAAAATAATAATTCTAATAATGTCAAAATTAAAGACAATGAAAATTCACCAGAAGTACAACTAATAAAGAAAACTAACTCAACAAGCAAAAGAAGTCTATCTACCAAAAATAAAAAAGATAAAAAAGAACTAAAATCATCACAAAGTTCATTCAGTGAAGATGATGATTTCGAATTCAATAAAAAAACAATATATTTCCCTAAAAACGATAAAATTATTAAACCTATAAAAGCAAAATCAACTGGCTCTATAACACAAAAAGATATTGAAAGATTAAAAGATAGGATTGAACTAAAAAAACAACTTTTATATGCTAAAGCACAGAGCAAAGAGACCGAAGAAGTTAGAGGTTTAATAAAAAAATGGAGAAAGGGTTGCCAGGATGCTTTAATGGAGCTTTTAGAATTAATGAAAAATGAATTACAAAATTCTGATATGAAATATTCTAATATATTAGAAATGTTAAAAATACCACCTTCCTATGTTGGTTACGATGAAGAAAATGATTGTTTCAGTACTCCTGATGATAATAGTATACTTGATTCTATATTTAGTGATTTGTAGTCAAACCTGCATAAGCGAGAATCATTCTCTGGCCCATACGAGCCACCTCCATAAGCGAGAAACTCTGATTAGATAACTTTATAAGCAAGACAAAATTCGCGATCCTTCGGACTCTATAATATAATATTATATAATATTTATTTCACACCCAAATGTTCAAAAGCCGGCCAAATTTAAGCACCGCTTAAAATCTAAGTATAGTCAAAATTAAACGAGCTTGCTGTAGAATTCGAAGCTTAAATTGGATGTAACATGTAAGACGCTCTTACTTTGAGTGTGGTTTGAAAATATGGTTGTTATAGGGGTTACTCTCTTATCTGAAATTCTCGCTTGTGGAGTCGGTCAGGACCTATGAGACTCTTATAGAGGTTTCTCGCATATATTATCTTAACTGTATGCAATTATATTCATATAGACATAAATTAATAATTTAATATTCTATGTAAAAGTTATGAAATGAATTCGCTCTAAGCCTCTATAACAAAGCTATGCTAATCTGCAGTTTTAGTATCTATTGTAGGCTTCATTAGATCGAGTTCGCGATAAAGACGGACTTATCGCGATTAAAATCGTTTTTTCGCGAACTCGGTCTAATGAAGCCGAAACAAAAGCAACATATGCTAATCAATCTATCAATTGATATTTTCATACATTGTTATTTGTAGGTGTCATATTAGATTGCATTACATAAGCCTTGTTCAACCCAGAATACTATTTTAGTTGAGTAGCAAATATTAAGTCATACGAAGGATTTACTAATCCAGTCTATTAAAATGTTGCTGTTCAGACACATTTAGGTAGTGAATTATTTGCTACTCAATTAAAATACTATTTCTAGTCCATACTAGGATTTAGACAAAATCGCAGATTTGCATTGCCAAAATATGAAGGGCATTTAGAGTCTATTTCCACTGATGGCTATTCAAGACCAGTGGAAATAGAACTTTATTATAAGCATGGTTTATGTTTCTTTTAGTTCTCTATTAACATATTAATTTATTTTAAGAATATTAATATTAAATATTTTCCTTTTTGTTATAATTTTGTTTCTTTATAACAATGATTTAAAGGATAAATAAAACAATGTTATTTTCTATTACTGTTTATTCTAATAAAACTATAAATTGATGATTAAATTTAGAATCTATGCGATCTAATAGGATTTTCGGGGTCAAACAGTTTAGGGTCTCTAAGAAACATTTTATCTTTATAGAAATAAGGCATATATGCACAATTCTGTGCTTTTTTTATTTCGCTCTCAACAAGTTCTTGCTTATTTTTACATAGGCCAGTTATATGTCTGCCGTAAATTCTTCCAGTGTACGGACTTTGGAATTGAGAGAGCAGCCTATAGTTTTTATAATCGGGCGTTATATTCAGTTTGCACAAAATACACTGGCGTCGTTCCTTTTTAAACGGGTTTTCCATTTCTATGGGTGCATCATCCTCGGGTATAGTCGAAGATTGTCGTATTGCTGGTAATATACGTCTTGCTGTTAAATCTGTAAGTTACATTTATATTTATAAACTTTGTTATGGAGTTTAAAATGATTAGAACGTTTGGTTATGTCTACTTACATATGTTCCGTGTGACTAACGTTGTTAGATAACTCATGATAGGAGTTTCAATTTATCTTTTTGAACCAAAAAGAGTTTCCTTTTTTATTTAGAACTTAAAATATAATTCAGTGGTACAGCATAACATAACCTAAAAATATGACAGTGTCAGTCAGCTGCTGACAATATTCTGACATTTGACAATTCAGTGTTGTTATGTTTTGTACCATTAGTTACTACATTTTTCATTGAGCACTATTCGTTATTCTATGACTTCATTAGACCGATGTCATGCAATAAACGGCCTTACGCCAAAGCAAAATCTCCGTTTTTATCGCGAACTCGGTCTAATGAAGCCTGGGATCTAGTCTAGGGTCTAGATTTAATCCCTGATGTATCGGTGTTTTTAAAACATAAGCTCATTTATCAGACGTTTTTACTACGGAAAAGTGAAACTCCTGTATGTAACCACTGATCAATTTTGTTACCAGTCTCATTGATGGTTGGTTTGGTTTATTAATTAGGTCAACAGGGGAAAAATAAAAGCAATTTTTATTTGGTATAATATTATTATATAATTGTCATTACAAAAATGTCAATGTTAGCAAAAATAATCAC
Organism: Papilio dardanus tibullus; assembly: GCA_013186455.1. Taxonomy (NCBI): domain Eukaryota; kingdom Metazoa; phylum Arthropoda; class Insecta; order Lepidoptera; family Papilionidae; genus Papilio; species Papilio dardanus. The sequence goes on along the minus strand of QDHC01003332.1, from coordinate 168,532 downwards.
AGTCTGACACTTCTAAACTACAAAACTAGTTAAGAATCTAGATTCAAATAGAACTTAGACGTTTACATGATTGCCTTTATATAATTCTATTATTTATACATGCAACACCGCGCTAAATTACGACTTTAGATTCTATTGCAAAGTCTTAGCCTAGACTCCAAGCACAACCTAACTTACTGTACATTTTTATATCTAGAGAGTCAATAATTTGAAAAGCATTGACATTACCTTTAATACTTAAAATTAATAAACGGAACTACACAGATCTCTATTTAATTTATATAAAAACAAGATGGCGCTATTACAATGATTATGACGTCCTGTGTTTCACTGGCAATACTGGACCGTACAAATAACGGTTCAGGCAAGGACACCGATATCCAATGCCTTATAAATTAAAAAAATAACGGTTCCATTCGAAAATTTAATTTTGAATCGTAACAGATTTTGATATTTCACTAATTTTTACAAAATAAAAAAAATCTTAGTAAAATTGTCTTTGTTAATGTAGGTTGTGGGTAACGTCGTTAAAATATACGATCGATTTCTATGGCACCATCTTATTCTATGGTAACTCGTTATTCAGGTATCTCAAAGTGAATGTCTCAAGTTCACACCCAAAACATATTCCTTTACCGAGAAAGTATAAAATTATATTAATACATCTATAAAATACCCTTTGAAAGCGTTGGACCAATCATAATTGCTAACATTCCCTACTAACCACCTTACCGGGCGTCTTGCAACTGCCCGTTTTATAAATAAAATACTAATATTTACACATCCACTAACAGTCATTTAGCTAAAAGTAAAATTGGGCTTAATTCTTATTTAAAACTGTATTCCTATATTTATCATCTAATTACAAATTATAGATTTGCTAAACAGTTTTTAATCTATATTTCTTGAATTACGCAGATTAAAAAAACATTTTTTTTTATTTATTTTGTTTTTATTTAGTGTTATTGTGCATTCTAATTACATAAAATATGTTTTATTTCTTGTAAGAATTAAGCCCCATTTTGTTCTAAAGATTTGAGCAATAAAGTTTGATATGCAGTTTTTGTTAATATCTGCCTAAAGGTCGTCGAGTAATCTGCTATATTTTTTCTACCAGATTATAAAATAAATCAAAATGATAGTTGATATAAAAAAATAAATAAAATCATGTAGAAGAGAGCTTTGTTATAAAAACAGATTTACTCAACGACCTAACTTAACCTAAAAATTAGGTTTACGGACGGAGATTAAAAAATATTTTCTCTATTACTATATCGTATTTAATACAAATACAGTTGTCTAAAATATGTAAATAACTGTGAATTTCGATTGTTTAAAAAACTCGTATAAATCATAATTGTCTATGAAAAAAACAGAGACAATAATAAAACGAATGTCCCGGTAATCGAATTACAATGAGCAAATTCTCCATTCTTTTAAAAAATTATCCTCGTTTGAAGCGTAATATGGTGAGCGTGACAACAAGGAATAATGCAATCCAAGCTAATGTGGCCACAAAGCCCATGTAAACATCGGGATCTTGCAGCGGCCAGCCGCGCGTCAGCACAGAGCGCAGTGACGTAGTTGCCAATGTCAGAGGGAGACACAAAGCTATGTAGCGTAACGCCCACGGCATGCCCTCTATCGGCCAAATGACCCCACTAAGTAATAACGTAGGGTAGAATGACCCGAGTGCAAGTTGTATCGCGTTCCTTTCTAATTCACACGCCGCTGATATGACGAATCCGAAGCACATGCCGCAAAGACCTGGGAAAAGAAAACAATATTAGATTATAACCTAAAAAGTATGCAATTAATGGGCGACACACTCATTGAGGTCGATCCGAAGTTAATTATGTATGAAGCGTTACATTGTTCTCTAACCAATAGATCTAGTCTTTAGAAAGTTATTATCATTTTTAGTTCCGTCTGAACAAAACTGATGAAACATTATTAATATTAAATACTTTTTAATTTTGAAAAAAAAAATGGGACCAAATGACAAATGACATGCACTACTTTTGTGGTTAAAAAAAGAATTATTAAAATCGGAAAACAAATAACCGAGTTATGAGTGAACAAATAACAACCAAATTAAAAATCTATTTTTTTGAAATCATTAAAAAATATCAAATATATCTGAAACAATCTAACTAACCTTGCAATAGAGTCAGCATAATAACGTAAGCGATATTTCCATTACACTTGACACCAAAGACAAGGATCATGAAGACGAGAACGAGCGCGGTCTGTCCGCACATCACTACGAACTGCGTCACGACGTGCGAGAACAGGATCTCTCCGGGCGACACGCCCGCCACCCACGACCTGTCCAGCAGACCCTCCATGCGCTCCACGATCAGCGCAGACGACGTCAGCGCCACCGCCAAGAAGAATACGATACTATAAACAAAGAATTAAATGACATTTTCATAAAAAATACGCTTTTTTTGTTTAATTCCCGGGCGATTACAAAAATTGCCGCCACGACTAGCCGGCGGCCATCTTTGTTCTTATAAAGATAGCGTACGCGAGGAAACGCATCGGAAAAAGACGATTTTTTTCGAAAAAGATTGAGAAGTTATTAAATTTATTATTGTCTTAAAAGGATATTGTAAATAAAACATTTTAGAGCATTAAGATTTGCCGTTCTCTGGTTAGACATTGAACGCAAATAGAATAGTTTATTACTGTAAAGTAATGTCAATGAAAATCTAATTTAATTATCCAAAAATATAAAAACTATGTTTTTAATAAAAAAATACATGTTTCTATGATTTTTTAAATAAATAACTCACGTGAGAATAACACCAGGCGCGACGAAGTCAGTGAAGGAAGGATTAATATCTCCGTAGATCGGATCTTTGAAGTCGATCGGGATGTCGCCGACTTTCGGATTGTAATTGCACGTCTCTAACAGGTCCTGATTAAAATAGACATACAATTACAAATTAGTAACATAATGGTGTCCATTTGGATTTGTAAACCATTTAAACATTGTTAAAATACATTAAGCTTTTAAAATGTTACTTTGCTTTATTCAACACCAGTTTTTGCTTTGGATTACATCTGTGCGATTTAAAAAAAAATAGCAAAGTGTCTATGGTACTAAATAATCACGTAGTTTTTGAACGATTAATAATTTTTTTGAAATCGGTCCAGTCATTTTTGAGTTACTTTAATTACAAAAATACAAATATTTCCTCTCTAAAATGTAATAGATAATTTATCCGAATAAAAAACACTATATTACGTGCATATTCATGCCAGGGGGTTTACCCCAAGTGTCTTTCGTTTGACGATATCGCTGATGGTATCGGCAATAATGTATGAAACTAATTTGACATTTGATAAGTCATGTGCTTGTCACGTGTGAGATATCGAACTTTAGTCAGTTCCATACATTTTGATATCCGCTATCGAATCGCTTTGTAGCGCATTTACTTTGAGTAAGTTTAAAGATTTGTTCATGAATAGATTGTAATTATATTATGGTCAATATGGTCACCTTGGCGAAGTCTCGATAAGAGAATTGTATGTCTCTGTTGAGCATGAGGCCGATCTGCTGGTTGGACATGTCGAGCCAAACTTGCACCTCCGAAGACACGATAGTGTCGTTGTCTGCTGTGTCCGCTGTACACCAAAATATACTTTATTAGTAAACAAATAAGAACTAATTATAAATAGCATTGCATAGATATTGTAACCCTACGTCTTTATTAGACCGATGTCACGCAAAAAACGTTTTTTCCGCGAACTCGGTATAATGAAGCCATAGGGTAAGTAACCAAAGATTAGTTAAATATAAAAAAACAAATGTAATTTTGCATAGTTAAGTTACAAACGATTTAACAACAATCAGATTTTATAGTCGCAATATAACCAATAATTCGTTTCAATAGATGGCGCTATTTAAAAAGATTAAAAAAGAAACGTAGAGCTTTAACTTAAGTTCTAAAGTATGGTTACTAGCTATCGCCTGCGACTTCGTCTGCGTGGAACTTAGAAAAAACATATTAAGTAGTCTTTGTGTTCTACGGTTGTGCATTTTACCAAGATTCTTTAAGCCGTTTCGGACATAACTGCAATCAAATCCATCCATCATAACTCTCACATTTATAATATTTATTTACTAGCTGTTGTGCGCGACTTCGTCCGCGAGGAATTAAATAATATAGCCTATGTTACTCGGGGATAATATAGCTTTTTAATGGTGAAAGAATTTTTGAAATCGGTCCAGTAGTTCTTGAGTTATTTCAATACAAACAAAAATACAAAAATTCAAAAATACAAAGTTTCTCTCTTTATAATATTAGTATAGATAAATAGGTATGATTTCCTACCTAGAGCCAGTCTAGCAACGAGAGCGTCAGTATAATTCTCATTAAAATAGATAGCGCCCCAAGCGTCGCCGTCCTTCACCGCCTGTATCGCTGACTCCACGTCAAAGTAGTACTGCTTGATAATGGACTGGTTCTTCAGGTGGTCGAGGTAACGGCAGGAGAGGTTCCTCATTGAACACGACGAATTGTATGGACAGTAGCCATCCATAACGTTCACATCATCGTTTACTATCGCCTGGGGGAAATTCAATTAGATTAATACGTGCTTCGATTAATTATCCTATTAATGACAAAATGTTTGTACAAAATACACTTGTCTTTGTTCTTCTAATGAGAATAACAGAGATAACAATAAGTCTTGGATGAGCGTGAAACGTCTTTAAGCAAGACTCATTGCCTAGTCGAGGGACGACGTCAATAAGCGACAAACTCTGGTTAAATAGAATCCTCGATAAGCGAGAATAATACCACTGTCGGGGCCCCCGCTAACTATATTGCAAAGTATACAATGCACAAGTGCGTCATCCTTAAGGATCGCCAAAGACAAAGGCCCAAAAAACAGTTCAGTTTTTTGCTTTATTTAAAGTATCTATCTATCATCAATAAAAATATGATTCAAAATGCTTATGGGGCACTAAAATCCTTTTTTGCACACAGGCGCCAGTAGCCCTTACGAGGACCCTGACCACGGTCTCATGGACTCTCGTTTATTGTAGTTTACCTAGGGAGGCTTTAGAAGTTTACAATATTGATACTAAATAGGATAAATCCTTTATCAAACTCGATGATTGTTATGATTTCAATTGAAGGTGTTTTCAATTTTTATGATTTGTATAGATGTAGAGGGGACGGTTGGCTTGGGAGAGAATTCCTAGACCTTTCAAGGAAAAGAATGTTTTCTTGTATTCTTGTATACTCACAATCTTCAGGCCGCTCGGGTCCCGTCCGATGGCGAGACAGAAGAGGATGACCTGCATGACGGGCAGCGCGAAGATGAACAGCATCACGCCGATGTTGCGCCACATGCGCAGGAAGTTCTTCTGTATCAACGCTTTTATTTTCCCGCGAGATGTCAGCTGCAAATACAAAGAAAAGATATATAATTGACGTTATTACAAATAACTGTTGAACACAGTCATAAATTGATTACTTAGTGAGTCTCTTATTGTATATCTCTCAAACTACACGATTTAAGGTCATTTAACTGCGATTCTAAGTGCGACATTAGAAGTAATGGATACTTATTGCCAAATTACTTTTACCTTTCTCGCTTCTTTTACATTCAAACATCTACGCATGTGTACTCTTAATACCGTCCTTCTTGATTTATTACACAATTTGACTGGTATAAGTCCACCTCGGGCGACGGTCCAACACTGCCACTCACTTTAGCGTCATAAATCTTCGTCAACCTGCATTTATTCATCCTTTCAACATGTCTAAACTATATAAGCATACCTTTTTCATCTTGTTCTAAACCACATTCTTTCAACACTATGTCTAATCCAATCTCATACACACTTAAGCCTATGATTGTTAAGTTAAATAGTGTTTACTTACATTTAAGCAGTCGCCGCACTCCTCACATTCCGTCGTCACAACTTCTGTCATTTTACCAGGAATCTAAAAGAAACGGGACAAAATTAACACTGAATGCACAAATGGAAATATTTTATGACAAACGTGGCCCACGTGAATTCGCCAAAATACCGAGGCATGCCATAGACATCCGCAGGTTTGTTTTTTATATTAAAAAGTGGCAAACGAGCAAGCCTCCACCTGGATTCGCTGAACTAGGAAGCGACCGCTGCCCATATACATCTGCAATCGCAGATGCGTTCTACAGAGGAGGAGACGCACAGCAAGAAGATAATTCCTAGTCATACGCGCTTCTTCTCCCGGCAAATCCACTTCCCCTTCCCATCATTTCTTTATTAGAAAAGGATAGGAAAGGAAAGTGGAATAAAATTAGGCTTCCGGCACCACACTCATCAGACGAAACATGGAATTACTTCCATTTCACGTCTGTCTTCTGTGAATGTGAATGTTCATGGGCATAGCCAGCCGATGACCTAGGCTAGGTCTAGGAAACCCAGCTACCAATAATATTCCAAGTAGTATTAAACCTAATTTAGGAGGGGGATGCCTTCTCTTACCCCTCCTATATCCGTGTGCACCTATTGACAACAACTTACGTCTCCGTTAGAACCAGCGCCATTATCCACAATAAGAACTTCCTTGCTCTGATGGAAGTTCAGTCCGACGACCTGAGCGTCCTCCGCCGCGTAAGGCGCCTCCTCCCTCTTGCACATCTTGTTCAAGCCAAGCGCCCCTCCGGACACGTTCAGTTCCACAACTTGATTGGCTTGACCTGGTGACAGAAAACCTGATTCTAGAGTCAACCCTACGACGCAGGACTCTTCCATATTATTAGCAGTCATATCTGAATTCACTTCCTAAATCTACGGCTACATTAGACCGAGTTCGCGATAAAAACGGACTTAGGCTTTCGCTAAATTTCTGGTCTTATCTTGTATCGAACTTGGTCTAATGAAGCCGTAGTGTTACGTGTATCCTCTTTCAATGGATATTTTCTGAGGTCATCCTATATGTCGTTCATTTATTAATAAAAATACAATTATGTACGTTTTATATTGTTTATTACTATTATATATTCGTAATTTATACTCTGTCAGCTAAAATAAAGTTATTTTTACTATCTATTGTAATAAAAAATATACTTTCTTTACCATCAATTTCGACCGTTGACACCCCTGTATGTAAATATATCGTTATCTCTATTTATTCCAAATAAATGAAAGGGATAGCAATAACAGTCATATTTATCTTACCAGCAGGAGTATCAGGCGTGGCTGAAATTATTATTTTTATTTATTTTCGTACGTGAAAAGGTCAAATGAATATTTTTATACATCGATTGAAAGATAATTATTAGAACAAAATGTTGATTGCCTAATTAACTTTTAGTGTTTCGTAGATAATAATTATTTATTATTTATTGATTGATACGATACCTGTACGACATAAATCTGTAAATTAAACATAATTTGTATGTAATACTAGCCGTTGCTCGTTTCTATGTCTATCATAGATCAAAAGAACCAGATGAGACATGACATGTCATACTGACAGCGACAGAGACACATTTATACGAAATATACGCGACAAGGACAGTGACATAGATCTTTGGTCCCTTTCTTCGTATGCGATTTTGTTTGCTTGGGTCCAGAAATATGACCCAAGCAAATGTGACGTAACATATAGTATTGTGGCGCTCCAAGTGTATTTTCGGTGAACTAATTTTTCTTACGTCCCAAGCAAAGGCTTAAGACAACCGTAAAGTGATGCACATACAATATACCTATGACGTATTCTAAGGCATTTTTTGTCCCTCAAGCGTATACGCTGTAGCCAGTTCTATATATTTTTTCTTTCTACGGTAATATCATAGTCAGGATTTTGATACTCGTAAGCATATGAGAAAATTATAATTCTTGGAATTTTAAGCAGTTTTTTCTTGTTTACTGACTAGTGACTAGACAATATTTTACCATATTTAACAAATTAGTATTTTTTATTTACTAATATGTTAACGATTTTTGTTCATACATTTCCGTCGTTTGAATTTTGTAGTAATTTAACATATCCATTGCAATATTATTCAATAATTTGCTAATGCCCGTTTGTCTTGAGGCACCTACAAAGTCATTGGCTATGGCAGAATGCCAAAAGTACTTTTGCCCGTGTCTTGAGAATTAAAAACCTTTATAGGAATTAGCTTTCTACAAACTGGGATGCTTAGGACCAGCCATAAAAAGTTGTCTAATAGCTACATACATAACTATAATTTAGCGCGTATTTACTTGCTTTTGTATGTATTTTATAGTGGAATTATTAGTGATTTCATTATATCTACTTACCCTGTTTCCTGGAGAGCTTGAGGAAGACATCTTCAAGGGAGATACAGCTGTACATTGTAAGAAGAGCCTGCGGGGACTCCTCGGCCAGCAGGCGACCACTTCGCATTAGACCGATCTGGAAAATATAAATAAAAACTTTCATACTATTGCTTTAAATACGTAGAAAACGTTGATGATTTAGATTATATCTTTCTTGTCTATATTAATATTGTAAAGAGGTATTTTGGTTTTCTGATGAATAAAAACCAAGTACTGGGCCAACTTTAAATTATTTTATACTCCCTAAACGGCTTTAAAACAAAGTCATGTCTACTTTTCTAAAGAGAATGCAGAAGAGAGATTGCATATGGATATCTATACTAATATTATAAAGAGAGAAACTTTGTATTTTTGTATTTATTGAAATAACTCGAGAACTACTGGGTTGATTTTAAAAATTCTTTCACCATTAGAAAGCTACGTTATCCTCGAGTAACATAGGCTATCATTTTTTTAATTTCGCGTAGACAAAGTCGTTAGAAACAGCTAGTTGTTGATAATTGAGTAATACTCACGCAATGGGCTTGTCTCGCCTCTTCAATGTAATGAGTGGTGATGATAACAGTCTTGTCTCCGGAGCTGGTGATCTGCACCAAGTGTGTCCAGATGGACTGACGCAGGAGGGGATCCACGCCCACTGTAGGCTCGTCCAGGATCAGGAGTTCCGGGTCATGCATTAACGCCACCGCGAATGACACACGACGTTGTTGACCACCACTGGAAGATGGACATTGGTAATTAGTATAGTTGAGGTTAAAATAAAGTAGGAAAGCCTTAAAAAAATACAATAAAAAATATGTAATATTTTTCTCGAAATAAGAATATGCCCCTTACAATAATATAAAAAAACATACACTGCATCTTAAGCTTTGTTCGCATTAGCAAGTATCTGAACAAAGGATTTACTAATCTACTCTACTAAAATGTTGCTGTTCGGACACGTTTAGTTACTAAATTACTATCCTAGTGTTTAGGTTTAGGCTTAAACAAGTTCGAACAATAGTAAATCCTTTGTTTGGATAAATGCTACTCGACTAAAACAACCTGGTGCGAACAAGGCTTTACAGTTTGAGAGAAATTAGAATATTAAAATTGTAATATTAGTTGTTTTTTTGGCGTACTATTTAATATTGTATTTGAGTATAGTTCTTCATAATTAGTTAATGACTACAGCTTAGTCTAAATGTAGTTTTTAGCATAATAATATTAACAAATACATTTATTGTGTACCATATAAAGATGAGTCTACAGAATATATAGTCTTTGGTTTGTAGAAATAGCGTAACGTTAGTTAAACCGTTACTTATACCGGTCTGTTAACAGGATATTTGAATGATTTATTTACACCCAGAGTTAATTTTTAACCGTTATTAATGTAACTATAGCCTTTTTCGCATTAGGATAGTATTTTAGTCGAGTAGCAAGTAGCATTTATCCGAACAAAGGATTTACTACTGTTCGGACTCGTTTAAGCCTAAATCTACGCACTAGGGTAGTAATTAAGTAACTAAACGTGTCCGAACAGCAACATCTTTGTAGATTAGTAAATCCTTTGTTCGGATACTTGCTAATTGCTACTCGACTAAAATACTATCCTAGTGCGTTCGAGGCTTAAGATATAATAAAGTAAACGATTTTTTACGAAAATATGTTGCCGTCCCTCTCCTTCTCTTAAAAAAAGAGATAACAAAATGTTATTGTACAAAAGCTTTTTCTTTTCTTGGTTTTCACATGTATTTACCCACTAACATGTACATGTAAAATCAAAGAATTCTCGCTGATTCTCGTTTCGGAATGAAGGGGATTTTATTATCAAACCATTTTGCCCTAATACTTTTATATCAAAAATCAATCTTACTGTCTAAACTTTCGCCTGTCTAAAATATATATATGACGGCGTAAGTCGCACGTTATCAGAATTACTATGGGTTAATATCACTCGTGGGCGGCACTGGGTGATGTCGGAATCAAGGAATACACTCTGCACTTCTCAATCACATTATAATTAGTTCAGATACATGGCTCATGGCCCCTTTATCATACAAACTATGCTTTCGTAACGATCTCTCATTATTGATTGATCAATGTCAGTACTCATCGAACACGTTATTCGAATTCAAACTAATTTCTTCTTCTCATTTCGACATATATAATACTCGCGACCCGCCTCGGCTTCGCACGGGTGCAAAACTGATACTAAATACACTACAGAAAAACTGTAAATATTGTATATAACAGCCATACTAACAATAATTGCACCCGTGCGAAGCCGGGGTGCGTCGCTAGTTATACATATAAACTTTCCTTATGAATCACTCTATCTATTGAAAAAAACCGCATCAAAATCCGTTGCGTAGTTTTAAAGATTTAAGCATATAAAGGGACAAACATAAAAAGCGTTATAGTTTTATACTATGTAAGGATAAGGATTAACATCATCACCGGTATGAATGACGGACTCATCTTGATACTTGATTATATTTTTCCCACATTTGGTCTAGTCCCAACATTGCTGTCTAATAAAAATATTGATACACACGTACGTAACAGTTGTTCGGGTGTTGATAAACTCAGAAATATGTTTTAATCGATTAACTATAACAAAATGATTGTTGTGGGAAAAACTATAATTGTATCAAATACAATTAGATCTAGGACATCTTAATTGTTGTAAAGTTATAAGGTTATTGAAACATTTATTTCTAGACAGATCTTTAGAGACAAAGTTAAAAACAATAACTTTGGGTTACGTCCGTTTACGTAGGAGTTATCGTAGCATTTGTTAGCAAGCCTACAAATTGGACTATAACCTTTTTCAAAGGCATTCTATAATATGTACGAAACATTATATTGAAAGAAGCAGATAAGACATGACTTATGTCATACTGACAGCGACTGAGACGCATTTATACGAAATACACGTAACGTGACAAAGACAGTGACATAGATCTTTGGTCCCTTTCTCGGTATATGATTTTGTTTGTTTGGATCCAAAAATAAGACCCAAACAAACGTGACGTTTCACATAGTATTGTGGCGCTCCAAACGTATTTTCGGTGAACTAATTTTTTATACGTCCCAGGCAAAGGCTTAAGACATGATATTTTTGATGTGATGCTCATACAACGTACTTATGACGTAGTCTAAAGTATTTTTTGTCCCTCAACCGTATACGCTATAGCCAGTTCTTTATTTTGCTCTTTCTACGGTCCGAAACGATCAAACATATTTGGGCATAGTAAATATTGACATGAACGTCAAACAGCGCCATATTTGCACAGATTAGTAAAATAGCCTTATAGATGTCAACCTGTGTTGCCATGTAGAATCTTTGGTTTTTATTGTTATCTATTAGATATCGTGGTTAGTATATACTAATCGTTATTTATTTAATTTTTATTTTATTATTATTTCAATGATTAAAAACTACACGTGTCGACCTTTACTCTACACAAGACTCAAGGCAATCGGCTTTTGCTATCTAAATAACTTAAGTTTATTTAACTTATGTTTAAATATGTATATTTAAAACTAGAAGATTGAGTTATGGTCGTTAAAGCCTTGTACGCACTAGGTGTGTTACCAAATGTACATTCGCTACAAAGCGATTCTATAGCTAACGTCAAAAATGTATGGAACTGACAACGACGTTCGATATCTCACACGTGACAAGTACATGACTTATCGAGTGTCAATGTCAGTTTCATACGTTTTTGTCGATTCCATCAGCGATATCGCCAATCGAAAAATACTTTGGGTAACGCACCAGGATAGTGTTTTAGTCGAGTAACAAGTAATTTACTAAACGCGCCCGAACAGCAACTTTAGTAGAGTAGACTAGTAAATCCTTAGTTCGGATACTTGCTACTCGACTAAATACAATCCTTGTGTTAACAAGGCTTAAGCATTTCTTAGCGTTTTGTAATGGAATTTTGGTATATTGGTATATTAGGAATATCATTATGACTATAAGTGGACTTTTGCGGTCAAATATCGATGGTTTCTACGTAAAAATGACCAAATATTTCAAAAAGCATTAATTAAATGTAAAAAAGTGTCTTTTACCGCAAACGATTCTTAAGAAAAATTGCATTTTTCGAGTTATCCCTATATACGTAGGAGCCGTATGTAAACAATCAAAATTGCAAGATGCGCGCGCACTCGTATGTACCGGAGGCAGCCAAGGGCACTTTTATGAGGAAATTTCCTTTACAATAGCGCTGTGGCGTGTTGACGAAGACCTTGTGACATTTGCCAATCGTTGGTTATAAAAATCATGGATAGTCGGCAGACCAAAGCAACGTTGGGAACATACAAAAGTAATATAGGAAAAGATTGGTTAAAACAGGGAAAATATAGCGACAAGTGGGAGGGGGCACACACAGAAAAGTGTCCAATTGAAAGATGACTAAAAAATATATTCCTTTTCATGCAGTGTAATTCAAATAATTTTAGGGATACATGTCTTTGAGCATTAAGTTGCAATTGCTCGGCTCGCCCGGTGAAATATCAAGACCGCACTAAGGTTAGGCGTGAAATGGAAGCTATTCCGTGTTTTGTCCGAAGAGTGTGGTGCCGGAGGCCTAATTTTAGTAATTTAAGAAAGTGAATTGGCGGGAAGGGGACGTATAGGAAGAGGTATTATCCCCTTGCTGTACGTCTCCTCCGTAGATTAAGAATAGGCAACACATCTGCAATTGTAGGTGTCTATGGGCAGGGGTCGCTTCGCTATTTCAGGTGGCCGCTTGCTCGTTTGCTACTTTGTAATATAAAAAATAAAAAATGTCCATTTGACCATACATCATCATTAAAAAAAAAACAAATTCACCTTAACCTGAATTCAAGGGAAAATTATGTTTGAGTTGAGTCATTATTGGACAGTTCTGGTAAATAATATTTTCCCAGAATGACAGATGCAAGGTGTCTCAGTTTTGTAATTTAATTACTGAGCTATTTACGTAAGTAAGTAAATAAATGACTCAGATCTCTATGAAGTGGGTTCTGATAACATTAAGCTTGAATTCACACGGACGTTTTTTTAACGTCGGCGTTGGCACTTTTTAAACGCTCTCGCTACAACTATCGCTGTAAAATAACTCTTGTCTCGTTTGTCCAGTGCTCAAAATCCAACGACCATAAAAATTTAAAAGGGCCACCGTGTGAACAGATTCATGTAAACGCCTTTGTTCTATCTCATCGTTTTTAGACGTTTTTAGGAAAACTGTTTTTTTGTATATATTGAAATAAGTCAAGAAATAATTGGAAGATTTCAAAAATTCTTTCACCATTAGAAAGCTACATTATCCCCGAATAACATAGGCTATTTAATAACGCAGACGAAGTCGCATACAACAGCTACTGTTATTAAAATATATAATTTGTTGTTTAACTTAATTTAAGCGTGGTAATTAAGGTGTAATTGAATATTCCCAGAGTAAAATGACAAGTGTTTGTAATACACGGAAATCAGTTTCCTTATTGCGAGTAATTTGACTCGCTGTTTACCATATCAGCTCATTTCTGGTTGTTGTGGGCTTATTTATTGAATCACTACCGGTGAAAGACGTTACAAGTTTTATATATAACATAAGATTATTTATTAAGTAGCTAGTAGGAAAGTTACAAAATATTTGAGGAATATAACACCAAAATTAGCACAATATCCACGAAACATCACTACAAAGTATAAAACAAAGTCGCTAAATCTGTCCCTATATCCCTATGCTATCTTCAAAACTACGCAACGGATTTTGATGCGCTTTTTATTAATAGAGTGATTGAAGATGAAGGTTTATATGTATAACTAGCGTCGCGCTCCGGCTTCGTACGAGTGCAATTATTATTATTATTATACACAACGTTTAGAGTTTTTCTGTAGTATATTTAGTATCAGTATTGTACCCGTGCGAAGCTGGGTCAGGTCGCAATTAAAATCATAACGTTTCTAGCCGTGTACATATATATTAAAAAAAAAATCGTTTAAAAAGTTTGTGGCAGTATTAAATGTGACTACTGAAACTCACCTCAAGTTCTTAACCATTCTGCTCTCGCTGGGCAGGTCGAGGAAGTCCAGCAGGAACCGTAGACGTTCAGATATCTCCCGCGTCTCCATGCCGAAGATCCAACCGAAGTACATCATTGTTTCTTTTATTGTGAACTCCCCGTATAGTGCGATCTCTTGAGGCATGTACCCGACACGCTTGCCTGGTACACCAGAACCTGACAGAGTTAGACACGTTATACTATGTTCCAATCAAATTATAAACGAATTTGCTATAAAGCCTTATACCAGGGTAGTATTTTAGTCAAGTAGCAGGTAATTTACTAAAACAGCAACATATTAGTAGAGTAGATTAGTATATCCTTTGTTCGGATTATTGCTACTCGACTAAAATACTATCCTGGTGTATTTTGTGGCTATAATGTTATTTTTTAGTTTGTCTACTTTCTTACGGTGAAGGAAAAAATCGTTATCTAATTCGTACACTGCAAATATATTTAAAGATGTCTGAAGTTAAGCCGTAAGCCAGTAGGGTTGACTTAAAGTTCAACCATAACTTGGGAGAGGCTCCGAGCCCTTCAGTACCCTTATGAGCTGGTTAGACACCCTTATTTTGACATATCACTAACATAGCAATGGCGGTGTGTGTATTTGAGTGTACATACCTTTCGTGCCGGGTTTCCCGCCCAAAACCCATATCTCCCCGCTGTTTAGCTTGCGTCTGCCCACGATGCAGGACAGCAGTGTGGTCTTACCGCAACCCGACGCGCCCAGCAGACCGTAACTAAAAAATAAAATATATGCATAACAAACTAGAAAAAGGGGTAACAATAATAGGACCAATAATATAAATATCACCCGCGAGTTTATAAAATAAAAATTAAGTAACATATGTCTTATTTCATACTATGATGACTTCATACTATGATGGGACCGCGATATGACTCGTTTATAGAGATTACTCTCTAATCCGAGTTTCTTGCTTATGGAAATCTCGTCAGGACTATAGAATCACTCTATATAGAGGTTTCTCGGTTATCTCTCTTGTCTAGGTTCGACTGTACCAGCGGTCAAAAGGAGTCTCATTTCCAATCAGATCGAGTTATCAGTTGTCATGGTAACACTGATGTATGTTTTGAAATCTCCTTCACATTGTTTGATGTATAAATATAAACAATCTGTGTTGATTCAATAGATATCAATGCTATATTGTTTGTTACACAAATAATAAATGATGATCTAAGTTATGACGATCGTTTTATCATCAGAGATTGTAATACTAGCTATTGACCGCGACTTCGTCTACGGAGGATTATAAAATAAACTTAGAAAAGACACATTTACATGGTACTAGTTACTTATATGTATATGATTATAGTGAAGGGAAAATTGTCTACAATAGTCTAAACGTCACGAAACACTTTCATCTATACTAATATTATAAAGAGATAAACATTGTATTTTTGTATGAATTCAAATAACTCAAGAACTACTGGACCGATTTCAAAAATTCTTTCACCATTAGAAAGCTACATTATCCCCAAGTAACATAGTATCACGCGGGTGAAGTCGCGCACAACAGTTAGTCTGATATACAAGTTGATTAAAAAGTAGTATATCAAAATTTTTCTTTGCCATTTTTGAATATCGAGGTATAAATTGGGAACTATTTCTTGCTAGTTCTGAAGATACCAAAAAAACAAGCATCCAACTTTTATGTTTATTTTAGTAAGAAAGACAGTTATTTAAAATTAGATATTTTATGTTGCATTATATCGAAACAGGTACAATGTTGTGAGTAACTTTCACTGTAAACTCGAGCGCATCTCTGACGCACTGCTCTTATGAAACAATAGGGTTGGCATACAACGATCTATACTAACATTATAAAGAGAGAAATTTTGTATTTTTGTTTGTATTGAAATAACTCAAGAACTACTGGGCCGATTTCAAAAATTCTTTCACCATTACAAAGCTACATTATCCCCGAGTAACATAGACTATATTATTATTTAATTCCACGCGGACGAAGTCCCACACAACAGTTAGTCTGAATATAAAAGCGAAACTTTGGATGGATGTTGGTTTGAAAATATCTCTAAAACGGTTTAAGGGATCTCGATGAAATTTTGCACAGATGTAGAATATAGTTTGGATGACAACACAGGGTACTTACTATGTTTATTATAAATGTCTCCAAAACTACTAAAGCGATGTAAAAAACTTCTTTCACTATATAAAAGCTGTATCACCAGGTGATATATTTATTAACCGACTTCCAACAGAAGGAGGTTATCAAGTCAATGAGTTTGTACAAGAATTACGCAGCGAGTTCTGATCCGATTGATTTACTTATATAAATTATATTTTTTTTAAATTCCGTGCGGGTAGAGTCGGGGGCAGTAATTACTTTTTTAAAATAAATATTTAGTTGATTATTGTAAGTTGACAGCCCTAAGCTAAACATAAGAAGCGGTCTGTTAATTTCATTGTTTCGTTAACAATGTTGAAATATATAACATTTACATTCTATTTTAATTAACATCACGCTATATCTCTAAGAGGGTGAGCAGAGGCAGTAAATATCAATAAAAATAAATCAATTAAAAATGTATGGAATTTCTTTTACAAATAAGAAAAATACTGTTGTATAGAAAAGTATTATAAATTAATTAATTGTTTATTTAAAGATGACTAATACTAAAAAAAACAAACAACCTGACTACTATGACAATCATAGAATACCATTCGAATGACATCTCCTACGTTAATATCGGTCCGGTAGTATAGTACAGGGAGGCTACCCAGAGTATCTTTCGATTGGCGATATCGCTGTTAGAATCGGCATAAATATATGAAACAGACAATGACATTTGATAAGTCACGTGTCACGTGTGAGATATGGAACGTCATTATCAGTGAGCTTACCCAACACGCTTTTCGATCGGCGATTTCGCTGATGGAATCGACAAGAATGTATGAAACTGACATTGACGTTCGATAAAATCATGTGATTGTCAAGTGTGAGATATCGAACGTCAATGTCAGTTTCATACATTTTTGATGTTCGCTATCGAATCGCTTTGTAGCGAATATTATTTAGGTAACTCCTAGTCCTACTTTAACAATGGTAGAGCCCCTAATAACATCTGCACGGCCACGGCCACACAGAAGACTGGTGAGAAATGGAAGCAATTCCGTGTTTGTGGTGAGTGTGGTGCCGGAGGCCTAATTTTAGTCCACTTTCCCTTCCTAACCTTTTCTTATAAGGAAGTGATTGAAATGGCAAGTGGATTTGGGGAAGGAGGTCACAAATACAAATGGAAAATATCCTCTTTCTGTGTATCTCCTACGTTGATTAAGGTATGCAAAGCATCTGCATTTGTAAACGTCTATTTGTAGCAGTAGCTGCTATTTCATCGAATCCAGATGGCCGCTTGCTCGTTTGTCACCTTTTTAATATAAAAAACAAGAACCCAGGGGTTTTTGGGTTGGTGTATAAAAGATAAAGATATGATAAACTTCCGTATTGCCACAGAAGTTATTTATGAAGTTATAAGTTGAACTTTCATCGACCTCGACTTATTACATAAATGTGAGTAAGAGTTCAACACGACGGCAATACGCGAACGCATTGCAACATGAATGCCAAGACATTTAAGTAAATATAAGGAAGTTCCGCTAAAATAAATATTAAACGCTTTATTCCGAAACGAGAATCAGCGTTAGTATTGTTGTACTTTCTACGTTTGGTACTGGTGCATTCGTACATTTTAATCCAAAATACAGAACATCCTTCATTCTTGTTTCTGGTACTTTTTATTTTACATAATTTGATCCAAAAAGACCCCTGGTCTATCTTATTTGGTTCCGTGTGTATCGTATATTCGACGATTTATTGGTACTCGTTTGTCGCAGTACTTTATATTTTTTTCGGAATAAGGGGGTAGTTGACTACAAGTCAATAAGTCAACAATGTACAAGACACAAGGTATTTTATTCAATAAAGTCGGCTACAAACATTTAGTAATACTGCAACTACACGTCAATTTGATCTGCACAGTCGAACTGAACAGTTCTCAGTTTTACCTACACACTTTAGTTTTAATTGCGCAGTGCAAATGTACAGTTAAAACTGAACGTTAGCCGACATAAGCATATTCTTCCAGACTCTACATCTGTACAAACATCAAGATTCGCGAAGTCGTTATGAAGATATTTTCTAATAACATGTGCAAATAGAAAAATGTTGGGTTACGATACTATAAGTAGGAGCAATCGATATGAACTACAACCAATACTGGATAAACGAGAAACCTCTATAAGCAAGAGTCATTCTCTGGTCCCGGACTACATCCATAAGCGAGAAACTCGGATTAGAGAAACAAATATCGCGTACACTTGGACTCTCACATAATCTTCGACTATGTGCTAAATTGATTACAAAGTCACGTATAGTTCTATTACGTGGAATTGTTCGTGATTTATTTTTATCGTAAAATAGTATTTTTTATTAGTGAATGTATATCACGCGTTCAGGATCAGTGCCAATGCTATAAATCTAACTTGGAATTATTTATTCCGTTCGAAAGTCAACATAGTTCAATGACCTTAATTTATATCTATACTAATATTATAGAGAGAATTTTTTTATTTTTATAATACAAAGTGGCAAACGAGCAATTGCCACCACGATTCGCTGAAAAAATCCCGAAGCGATCCCTGCTCGTAGACATCTGCAATTGCAGATGCGTTGCCTACTCTTAATCTACGGAGGAGGAGACGCACAGCAAAAGGATAATACCTCTTCCTATGCGTCCCCTACCCCGCCAATCCACTTCCCGTTCCCATCATTTCCTTATAAGGAAATTATAGGAAGAGAAAGTGGATAAAAATTAGGCCTCCACACTCATCAGACGAAACACAATAGCTTCCATTTGCCGCCTGTCTTCTGTATGGTCGGGATATAACACTGGGCGAGCCGGTCAATTCGTGTGATCACGTTAAAGCGTGCTCTACCACAGTTAATTTCAAGTATCCATCGAAACAATACAGCTATGAGAGTCACATGCAATCTGAACCTCAAAACAAAGGCTTTCCTGTACTTTGACGTCACAATACGCGATAACGCGTAGGAAATCATCTTATAATTACAACTATAAGACAGTGTACGTTGCATACTAAAGTTGTTTTAAGCCAAATATGTAAGACAATGTGCTGGTTATTGTTATTAACATTCTTTTGTCCTTGCTGGCGGCTTGCCAGAGCCCTTCCTGGAGGTGGTCTATCAGACATTGTGACTCAAAATACTGTGAGTTCAATACTGACTTATACCGAGGGTTTATGACCTCTAGTAATTGATGACTGCATGACTAAAAGTGACAATGTTTCTTTTACGTATATTAGTCATTCATCACATCATATTTGAGTTTTATTTAGCAGAGATTTCCTGTTTTTTCCGTTAATATTTTATGCATGGTATTTTTTTTATACTATAAAGTGGCAAACGATCAAGCGGCCTCCTGGATGGATATAGCGAAGCGACCGTTGTTCATAGACATGTGCAACTGCAAATGCGTTGCCTACCCTTAATCTACGGAGAAGGACGCACAGCAAGAGGATAAACCCTCTTTCTATTTGTCCCCTCTCCCACAAAATCCACTATCCCTTCCCATCATTTTTTCATAGGAAAAGGAAGGGAAAGTGGACTAAAGTTAGACCTTGGAACACACTCATCAGACGAAACACAGAATTACAACCATTTCACGCTTGTCTTCTGTGTGGTCGTGGTATTTCATTGGGCGAGCCGGCCAATTCGTGTGAAGATGTTAAAGGCTCTACCACTGTTTCGTTGCATACTATTCTCTACTTTACCTTTATAATTTTAAAGCACACTTTTGGTTTTACTTTATGTTTATAAGAGTACACTTACATGGTGCCTTTAGCGACTGTCATGTTAAGGTTGCTGAGCACGTGGTTCGGTCGCTTGTTGGAGCCGTAGTGCTTGAAGGCATGCCGTACGCACACAGCTTGCTGCCTTTTCTGCCATACCTGCACATACAATAAAGTATTATCCACGCTGGGTTTACACTGCTTAAACATCTGTACAAAAAATGGCTGCGAATGAACGCATGTTTAAGAAAATTTTCGTCACTAAATATATAATATAAAATAAGTAAAGTAATTAGTTGTATTTTCAGCTTTTAGTTAACGCGTTCCCTGCGAACCGGGTCTAAAACACCGTGAAAATAGTACGGGGTCGATAACGCCTTGTACCATAGGAATGGAAAGAATATTAAAATGTTGCCGCAGTGAAGTGTTAAGAGCAATATTTGTCTGGTATTAATAAACTAAACAGACTTTTTAGAAAGAAATCGAAAGACACTTCTATCGAGACAAGCAGTATAAATGAACCAACGAACACAATTATCCCGGACTCGGTGGAGCAAAAAAACAAATAGCACAACTATGAAACTAATCACAATAGTGAGAAATATTACGTATGCAAACTTCGTCTGGGAATTTAACGTTTTACATCAATGAATAACCACAAAAATGGCTTTAGCTAAAAAAATCTATTATTATAATATCTTATTAACGCCCCGCAAACTGCAATTTTTTTTTTTATATTATAAAGTGGCAAACGAGCAAGCGGCCACCAGGATTCGCTGACCGCTGCCCATAGACATCTGCAATTGCGGATGCGTTGCCTATCCTAAATCTACGGAGGAGACGCACAGATAAAGAATATCCTCTTTCTATGCGTCTCCCCCGTCAAATCCACTTCCAAACTTTTTGTCTGTCGACTTTTTGTCTTAAGCCTCTATTCCTATGGGCATGTATGGAAGTGCGCAAATCTATCAAACTTTTTGTCTGCCGTAGACTTTTAGTTTGTGCGCACCCAACAGACTTTTTGTCGGTCGATAAAAAGTTGGCCAACTTAAAGTTTGCAGTGTGTGCGCTTAATGTTAACAATATAAATACGAAATTTCATATTGACGGATGTTTGAAAGTATCTCTAAATGCAGAGCATAGTCTGGAAGTATATATGCTAATTCCGCTTTATTCCGATATGAGAATCAGCGTTATTACTGTTGTACTTTCTACGTTTGGTACTGGTACATTCATAAAATTTATTCCAAAATACATCCTTATTCTTGGTATTTCTTATTGCACATAATTTGGTCCAATGAGACCCCTGGTCTATCTTATTTAGTTCCGAGTGTTCCAGTATCGTATAATCTACGACATCTGCTCGTATATCGCAGTACTTTATACATTATTTATTTCGGAATAAGGGGGTTTATATTTTATTTGAACTCCAAGCATTATTATGTAGAAATAATAGTTACATAACCTTAATGTAACAAAAAAAACGACAATAACCTTTTTAATCTATTGTATCCATTAAGTGAATAAACATTGTAACAACAAGGAAAAATGTAAATCTTCCTTACACGTTTTATTTATAAAAACAAGCGAATAATTAAATTAAACCTAAAGTAAGCGCTCACAATCTAACAGACGTCAACATTTGTATGAAAGTTAAAGAGTGCTCCTATTTAAATGCTGTTATATATTTAAATGACGTTTTATTACCATAAAACTGTTTTACAATTTGTTTCTATTGCCGAAAAATAAGTACAAAAATGTTTTGCCATCCTTTTCATTCTTTACGACAAAATAGAGATACCTATATGCATTCTACGCTAGTGGAAACTTATCTTTAAACGTAACATCTTTTCTCTTACCAAGTAGAGTTCTTATAATATTTATTTCTAAGACAAAACTGCGGGTTTGGTCTATAATTTACCTAAAAATGTCAATGCTTATGACATTCGAAGATTAACAACAAATCGGATCCAAAAGAACATTTCTTGTGGTTGTGGATGTTGATTGATTGCGATGAAACACATCTTAATCGACCCCTGTAGGTACTAGCGTGATGTTTAATATCTTAAAACATTCCTTAATAATTTATCTATCAAATACTAAAATAATTATTTTAATACAATTTATAGTTACTGAGATTAGCGCGTACAAATATATTAAAAAATAACATACCGTGCTTTCCTGTTTATCTAATGGCGGTGAGAACTGTATTTGGCTCATCTTGGACTCCTTCTCGTCGCCCATTGGCGACGGAGGCGAGGTTTCTCTGTAAAAAAAGAAAATTCAATTAGTTAGAGAAAACACATGACTATTAGGCCTTAATTTAGTGTGCAAATTCGAATTATGTTTATAGGAACTTTTTATGTAGAAATTGAGACTTAAGAATTAGAATTGAAGAAGAAAAAATGGGAAGAGGATTGGCGGGGGAGGAGACGCGTAGGAAGAGTTATTATTCTCTTGCTGTGCGTCTCTTCCTCCGTAGATTAAAGTTGTTGCGGATGCCTATGGGCAGGGGTCTGATTTTTCAGCGAATCCTGGTGACCACTTGCTCGTTTGCTACTTTGTATTATAAAAAAATAAAGTTTAAAACCTACGAAACATAAGCGTAATTTTTATTGTAATTTGTAAAGAAATATAACTAATAATATGTTTTTTTGTATTTATTTATAAGTTATTCATGTAACTTTAACTCAATTTTTTATTCCCCTTCAAAGACACAAGAATAAGATATGCAAATAAAAAAATGCTATAAAAAACATTATACCAAATTACATGTAATTTATTACAAAGTAAGGACACACTTCCGAGACGGCCATCTTGGTGACGTCACAGTGCACGCTCGTGCTAATGTGTGAATAAAATTGTTTGAACAATCGTGTTTTATTGATGTCTATTTGATAACAATAGAAAATATTACTTTAGGCACTGTGTACACGAGGTTAAGCAAAGCAAAAGTTGCAACGCTTAAGTCCAATCTCATATGTTTGTGACGCGTTTATAGCAACTACAGAGACTTGCATAGCTTTGTACAAAGGGCCTAAAAAGGTGAAGTTTATTGTTTAGTATTTGAAACACGAATGAAGAAATGTGCAGAGAAACATTGAAGACGATTTTTAGTATTCCTTATATCACTTTTCTTTACGATGTTAGTGTTCTGCATTTACTCGTATTTTAGCGCGACATAAAGGAGTTTAACAAGGTTAATCTGTTCCGCCTATAGTTCTAACCTAAATGGAAGTTAATTTTAATTAGAAGCGCATAGAAAGGGGAAATAGCGTATTTATGTGAGTTCCTTACTCCGCCGATTAAGGGTATAGAACGCATTTGCATCTGACGCTTCACTTAATTTGCTTCTTTGTCTTATTATGATATAAAAAAAGTTTCTAGTTGTAGACGTAATCTTTAGGAAGATTTAAAAATTTTAATTGAGGAAAATTATTTAACCTCCATTAAAATATAATTTGTCCACTTATAATTCTAATTCATTAAGTCCGCAATGCGTCTATTGTGCTAAAACATGCGTGGAATCTCATTGTACGTCGCCATTTTGTTTTAAATTCAAGGGACGTTGTCCGTTCTTATTCTCTGTGCGTCCGTTTTGATATATCACTCACGGTCAAGCGTTTCGATTGTGGCGAAACTGTCACAATATGTAGGTTGAATATATGCAAAAAGTATGAAAAGATAAACTGAGACATATTTTTATACTATAAGGTCGCATCAACAAAAACCCAATCCACCTCTCTCGATGGACATCTGCAATTGTTGCGTTACCTTAAATCGACAGAGAAGGGGACGCACAGAACAGATATTGCTCCATCCTTTGCGTCCTCTCCTCTGCCAAATCCATCCTCTTCCCATCATTTACTTATTACGTAGGATATGTGTGAAGTCACGCAAGATACGCGCTAATCGTGGAGTTGCGGAAAAATAGAACCCATCATGGGTCGACGTACTACTACGTAGTGATTGTAATGAAGAACCAATGCTATATTTTCCATTGAATAGAATCAGAGTGTGCTAATTACAAATCCAGTTATGGGAACGGTTAATCAAACTTCTAGTTAATAAAGTAATTATTAAGTTAACGAACTGTTTGAGGCAATCTGACGATATTTCTTTTGTATTTCTAAGTATCTATGTATGAACTATGAATGAAAGAGAGGTTTGATAGAATAAGACTGTGTAAAAAAAGTTACCATTGAACTTCAGATTCATCATCATCATCACCAGCTCACTATCCGTCTCCACCGTGGAGCGCGGAGCCTACCCCCTAAGGGGTAATTAGCCACAGTCAACCACGCTGGCCAAGTGCGTGGTCGATTTCACACATATCTTTAAATTTCTTCGCCGATATGTACAGAAGTTTAGATTGAGTTACTCGTACATTTATTCTTTTGTTTAATTTGTTATTAGACAAAGACGCTTATGAATAAAGAGACCGGTGGTCGTGAACAAAAAGATTTCAGTGTTCATCTCTGTTTGGTCGTTGAAGTTATCGCTTTAGACATTGCGCGAAATAAAAAACAACGTAGCGTTATTCTAGACGCTCTTACTCGTAGGTGAAAAATCGTGATGTAACCTGCACATTTCGGCGAAATTCAAAGATATGTGTAAAGTCACGCAAAATACGCGCTAGTCGTGGAGTTGCGGAAAATGGAGCCCATCATGGGTCGAACCTTACCTTACTGTAAATTCGTTCAGCTCTTATGGGTAATAAATATCCATCCATCCATCCAAAGATTACATTGTATCATAGAAATGGAATTTCTTTATAGCGTGATTGCATATAAAAGTGCAAAGAGCACTTCCTTGTTGCCTGACTCATTGTAGAAAGAGCACGTATTGCGGTTTGAGTGCGCTCAGCGGACATATTGTTTATCATTTCCTTATACATAATGTACTATATCTTACTAATAAGTATTATAAATGTATTTTTTTATAGGAGAAGGGGGCAAACGAGCAGCGGATCAACTAAATTAATTGGTCCGAAGCACGTGGACATCTGTAACGCCAGAGGAACCACAGATGTGTTACCGGCCTTTGAGGGAGGAGTACGCTCTTTTCTTTTATTAAAGACCTATCAACTCGTTTGATAGAGGTCTCACGTGACCAAGCTGGCCTATATTTAGGGTAACGCATCAGCGTTGCAATCCAACGTGGTAATGCGACCAGCGTTTTGGGAACGTTCCCAGCGGACAGCGATTTGGAACCCATATTTAATCCACGCGGACGAAGTCGCGAACAACAGCTAGTACTTTATATATTTTTTATTAATTAGGCTTTAATTTACATGATTTTTACATTAAATACAGAACAATTACAAATGTTATTTCAAATAAATAACAAAGTACCCAACGGGGACATGACCCAGTTGGGTACAGGCCTACATTTCTTGAAAAATCTTATAGTTCTCCATCGAACTTTATATTTTCTTAATTAATTTTTCTTTCCTTGGAATTTCCGGTGAATTATTTTCGATGTAAATATACTAGACAGCGATATTATACAGACAGTCCAATTTTGTATAGTTACATAAAAGAGTTGTAAGTGTGCCGTGCGACTCGCCGCGTACAAGTCGCTGGAAGACGCATTGTTAGCACCGCAGTCAATTAATATTAACTATCGATTGTGCTTTGATTCACACAGGTGTCTATCCCATTGTGATATACACATACGCGAAATTAACTTATATTTCAAAGTGGTTAAGGTGTAAAATTGCGCACACATATATGCTGTGCTATTGTGACATAGATATTTGCAAAATTAACACTTATTCTGATGCTCATAAGAGGTAAAATCGTTTGTATCTTGTTGAAGCTTATATACTGTACGCCATTGTGATATGTTAATAAGAGAAATTAACTCTTATTGTGGTTTAAATAAGGTGTAAATTTGTGTGTAAATCTTCAGAGAGCTTATAAGAGATAGTAAAGGTAGAATATGTTGTTTTAAAAGCGAAATCATAAAATTAGCCGCATTTACTACTCGTAAGATTCTTGACTATGTATTGGCGACCCAAATCTAAACTAAGATTTTATGCATTTCATGCACTATAGGGCTGAAGTAAGGAGTAAAGGTTATAAAAGAAAGTCACTTCTGCAGAAAAAATAATCCAAAAATACATTTTGTTACTCTGTAGCTTTATTAAACCGAGTTCGCAATAAAACGGAGATCCTGCTTCGGCGTAATGTCGTTTATTCCATGACATCGGTGTAATGGAGCCGTAGGGTTACAAATAAATTGTAAATTTGCGAATTCGCCCTTAAGCCAGCTATAGAAGCTCAGTTTTAACTGTACAGTTCGACTGTGCAGTTTTTTTTTATATATTACAAATTGACAAACGAGCAAGCGGCCACCTGGACCCACTGAAATAGCGAAGCGACCGCTGCCCATAGACATCTGCAATTGGAGATGCGTTGCCTACTCTAAAATTGACATGACTGTGTACGTCGACTTAAAAAACCTTTCACCATTTTAGGAATACGCTATAAAGCCGGCTATTAACGTTCAGTTTTAACTGTAAGTACAGTTAAAACTGAACGTTTATAGCCGGATTTAAAATATACTCTTAAAATGGTGAAAATATTTTTTTAAACTTTCAAACTTCATCCCAAAATCAAAGTAAGTTTATAACAATGAGGTCGATCAATGAAACTAATTAAAAAATATTCAACCTACAAAATTAAAGAGGGCAGTTAATGAGTTACGCAACGAGCGCGGCCGCACGCCACCCGCCCACCGGTCAACTGTGAAGCAATCTATATTACTATTATACAATAACTTGTGAAATACACCTGTCCAAGATAAATACAACCTTATTAACATTAACATAAGCTTCATATTTCAATACAAATATTTTAATATTAAAGTAAAGTAGGTTGCAGAATGGCCGGATCGGAACCTAACACCGGATACAAATTTATAAAAAAAAATATACCATTTTCTTTTTGTTTGTAACTTTTATTACTGGAAATATAATCGTGCTTTGTCTACGTAGTTACATATTCGAAGCCGACTACAAACGTTCAGTTTTAACTGCACAGTCGAACTGTGCAGTTAAAACTGAGCGTCTTCGTATATCCTCTTTTGTACAATCCTTCCAATCTTCCTCTACCTTTGTATTAATATGAGTTCTTCAGTTGTAGAATTTATTCGTTTCGCACCTTTGGGCTCAATGATATGTTTATCTATACTATTAAAAAGATGAAAGATTTGTTTTTTAAGGTTCGACCCATGATGGGCTCCATTTTCCGCAACTCCACGACTAGCGTGTATTTTGCGAATACACCATATCTTTAAATTTTTTCGCCGATATGTGCAAATTACGATCACGATGTTTTCCTACTTACATTACGCCTTTCGATATGAAATCGTGACGAGCAATGAATTGGATAGTGTTATTATGTTATCAATAATTTTTTTGTTTATTTAATTTCGTTTTAGTTATGTTTTATAACATTTAATCTTAAAGACCTTCAAGCTTGTTTACTTTCAAAATATTATTCATACTGTGAGAATTACCTTGGATTAATAAACTCGATAAATTGCGTCTCGGTTTGGATTAAAATATGTCTTCACCAACATATCCCCTTGCGGCTCAAGCGATAGGGTTCTAAGTAAACTAACGTATGTTTTAAATGCAAAATCAAAAAAAAACTTTAGACATTAACCCCTTGAGTATGAATTTATTTGAGAAAATATTTGCATATGAAACGGAACGTCATGTCTTGTCACTTGTGTGATATCGAACGAAATTTCAGTTCCATACATTTTTGATGTTCGCTATCGAATCGCATTGTAGCGCATATACTTTGGTTAATCCCCGAACGTGTACATTATTCGTACGGTGTCAACTACTGAGCGACAAAAGACCTGTCATCACCAGTTCGCTATACGTCCCCACGAGTTTACTAAGAGGTGACTTGGCCAGTCAACTACGTTGGCCCAGTCCGGGTTGGATGAGATGTCCTCAGAGGCGGAATATCCCTAAGGCAAACTAGGCACGTGTCTAGGGGCGGGTGAGCTCAGAATTTTTATATAAATAGAGAAAATAACATATCGACGATTAAGAACTAAACGCTGATCTATATTCTGAATCTATAAAATATTTTATTGCACAAGGATACACTCGTAAACATAAACGCGGGTACAGGGGCGCGAAAAAAGTGACTGTCTGGTGTGCTCTGGACCCTTAATCCGCCACTGGATGTCCTATGTGTGTGTGAATAAAAGTTATGACAGGTTTGCGACGCATTGCGAGACTTGTTATACAAAATGGCCGACCAGTTATTTACACCAGTTTGTATTTGGAACGTATTTGTTTTTTTTCGCTTGTTATACAATTCAATATTTTTTCGTGTGTTTTAATTGTTTATTTGCAACACTAGCTGACGTTTCGACTTCGTTCACTTTACTTGAGTTTTCTACGGTGAAGGAAAACGTGATGCCTGCTTATCAGAGAAGATATTCAAAGATATGTGTGAAGTCGACCAACCCGCACTGGTGGGCTGGTAACGATGATTTGAATTTTCATCATCTCTATGTTATCCACTTCCGTAACTTAAGATCCTTAAGTTTTTTTAGTTATTCATTATATAAATTATCATGTAACTTGAATTTATATCATGTTCTTATTTTAACTTAAATTGCCTACCGAAAACCGGTTATATGCAAACTCGATCTTGTTTAAACTTATTAATATTATAAATGCAAAATTTACAATTGAAAAATGGAAAGATGGAAGGTTTTTTTTAAATATTATAAAGTGGCAAACGAGCAAGCGGCTACCTGGGTTCACTGAAATAGCGAAGCATCGCTGGCCATAGACATCTGCAATTGCAGATGCTTTGCCTACCCTTAATCTACGGAGGTATCTCCGAAACAGCTAAACGGATCTTGAAGGTATAAATGTAGAAAACAGTCATGAAGAACACATAGGCTACTTACTACTCGTATGTTTTTAGAACCGCGGAAACTAAGCCGACAGCTAGTCACTGTATACTAAACAAAAGAATACAGTTTTCCTAAAATAGCATACAAGGGTTGAAACAAAGTTTACAAATGAATACTTAGTGACGATAAAAGTGGGGTAATTTTTACACTTGACCGACATAAATCAAATTACGAGACACACCTTATTCGGAACTAGGCAAGCATGTCATCACTTACATAACCGCCTTTCCTTTGCCAAACATTCGATAACAGCGCCAATATTGGACGCAAATATTTGACAACACTGGCCAACGTGTTAACATTCGGCCTAGATCACTTGTAAGGATGGTCCTGATTGAAATTTTAGAATACAGAATAATAGCACAGACTATATTTAATAAGGAACTACAGCCTTGTTCGTACCAAGATAGTATTTTAGTCGAGCTAGTAATTTAGTAACTAAACGTGTCTGAACAAAGGATTTACTAAACTACTTTAATTTTGTTTTGCAGACACGTTTATTTACTAAATTACTTGCTCGACTAAAATACTATCCTGGTGCTAACTAACAATGCTGTTTTGACGGTAATATAGGGCTAAAATATACGAGTATTACTAAAAATCTTTTCTATATTTTCGTGATGCAAAAAATAGGGTTGCAGTACCAGTTTTAAAAATTAAAGTTATCAAAGAAAATTATATCGTTTCCTATACTAAAATATTTTTAGTAAGTTGGTGTTTTTCCGTTCCTTGATTACAAAATTGATGTGTCACATTCGATACAATTAATCTGGCAAAGAGTTTTGTAACGTATAACCTTCGTTGTAAAGCTGGCAGCATACTAAACGGCAGAGCAACGCAATGCGCTCAAGGTTAGAGAAAATGAACACCAGGCATCAGGCACCGGGCAGACAGTGGGCACTAGGCAACGGGTACCGGGCACCGAGCAGACGACCTTCAAGCCCCGGTAAAGACGTATTCGGATATCAGAATAGTTTCGGTGAAAGTTACCTTGGTTACGTTGAGTGTGGATTTTACTTATAACTACTATATACGTACTGTTTATATGTTGAAGTTTAAGTTATTTTAACTTAGATGTTGGTGTTATTTAGTATTATACTCGTACAATCAAAGATCAATCTCTATAAGAGAGAGTCATTCTCTGGTCCTGACGAGCTACCGCCATTAGCGATAAACTCTGATTAGAGAGAAACCTCTGTAAGTGAGACAAACAACGCAGTCCCCTAGACTCTATCTATCCAGGTTTGATTGTATTTAAAAAGAAAATGCCGTATAAAGTGCTAAATATTTTATTGCCGAATTTCGCAAGTTCTTTGATTTTCATTTTTACATTATTTACAAAACTCATTAATGTTTTTTTTTGTAATTATTATTAATATTCTCATGATTGTTAGTTTTTGTACGATAGTTGAAAACAATTATTATCAGGAAGGTCAGCAAAGGTTAATAATGTGTTAATAATAATTGTAGTTTACTTATTTAAGTTAATACTACATAATTATAGCATTAAAAAGTAGTTTAAAAGGTTTAGCTACGCAATACGCAATACGCAAAAAGGTTTACGTATTGTAAGACTTCTTATAATGTTAAATTATGGATTATTAAATCTAATGTGAACTTATATGGGTGTCTGTTTGTTTGATCTCTAGAATGGCTGAATCTCTATGAAATCTATCACAGATGTAGAATATAGTAAGGAAGAAAACATATGCTATTTATTTAGTGTTTTTTAATTCCTCTCAAATTGGCTAGGGTTAGTTAAGTATGAGTATTCGATGATTATGAGCAGCTAAAATATATAAAACTGAAGTCAACAACCTTGATACTATAACCTTGAGTTATGAAGATTAAATTTAAAATAATTCATGCCCCCTTATTTCGAAATGTATAAAGTATTGCGATAAACGAGGACCAATAAGTCGTCGATTATACGATACTGGAGGACACTCGGAATTAAGATAGACCAGGGGTCTCATTGGACCAAATTATGTATTATGAGAAGTACCAGGAACAAGGATGTTCTGTATTTTGGAATAAACTTTATGAATGTACCAGTACCAAACGTAGAAAGTACAACAGTAATAACGCTGATTCCGTTTCGGAATAAAGCGGGTTTAAAGTTTGTTCAGGTACAACTCGTAAAGGCTTTTTCAAACATTGATTTTTACAGGTAAATGTCACATTTATTATAAGGACCGAGGTTATAGTACATAAGTAATATATATTTAATATATATAATAAATCATTCACTTAATACAATATTATATCTATATTCTCAGAATAAAACTAATCTATACTAATATCATAAAGAAGATAACTTTCTATTTTTGTATGTATCGAATTAACTCAACTACTGAGCCGATTTTAAAAATTCTTTCACCATTAGAAAGCTACATTATCCCCAAATAACATAAACTATATTTTTAAATACACGCACGAAGTCACGAGCAACAGTTAGTATTAAATAAGAAGATATGTTATTCTTTTTACAATTACAAATTTATTATACAAATGCATCACCGGTTCAACTTGACCTCTGCATGATTTGTCTCAGCACTATCTGAATAATTTGAATATTTCTAATGACATAAATATGTATGTATTACTAAATTAGTTGTAATAACTTAATTGGAACCTTTACTTACATGAATTCATGTAAAGTCGAACCTGGAATAAGCGAGAGATCAAAAGACCGTGATTTTTGTAACTCTTAAAGAGGTTTCTCTAATATCCGAGTTGCTAGCTTTCGGAGGTAGCTTGTCGGGACCTGAGAATGACTCGCTTATAATGATTTCTCGCTTATATAGGTTTGACTGTATTTTATTAAAACTACCTGCATTGTCATACATAAAATAAATTTCCAAGATTCAATGATTATTAATAGTGCTAATATGATTCGCCAGCCGATGATCTAAGTTAGGTTTTAGTTAAGAACAGGGAGGTCCAGCCACTCCCGTGCCGTACCTGGCGACCCTCATGACCAATAAGGACGTATGTTGTTATCACATGTTCCTGACCTTATTGGATGACCTTTCACTAAATAAAATTCTTCGACTGTATTTTTTTTAACGTGGACCAATATCTGTATTTTATTATGTAACTAGCGACTCGTCCTGGCTTCGCACCCGTGCAATGCTGATACTAAATGCTGGAAAATGTAATTATTTACGACATCACATTAAAAACATATAAAAAACAGTATTGATCCATGTTTAATGAATGTTATTATACATATAAACACTCTATCTAATAAAAAAAAACCTCATCAAATTCCGTTGCGTAGTTTTAAAGATTTAAGCATACATAGGGATATAGGGACAGAGATAGCGACTTTGTTTTATACTATGTAATGATATTTATTTTATTATTAAATTTTATTACTTATTTAATAATGAAATAAGAAGAATATTCGTCATGGTTACTTAAATTATTGTTTTCGTATAAATTACGAAGAAACAATAGAATCTTACGAAGACACTAAAGTTTTTTGCTGACGAATTTTGCAAGTTTTTATTTTCCTTGTTAACTTCAATGACAAATCATTTACATAAATCAAAATGTACGTACTTTAGGCCCTGCGTACATGAATCTGTACGAACTTGTATAAGATTGTATTACGTAGCTTGAAGACAATTAGAGAATTAAGTCTCGTGTACGAAAAACCTTAGAGTTTTAAGCAACGTGGAGTTTATATTTTAAAAGTTGTAATGTCTTTAATAAATCCAATGTCAAAAGCCTCACTTAACCTTCAAATAAGTAATTTATTTTTAAAATGTTTTATCTAAAATTATTTTTAAATGTACTTTTAACGATACATAAAAACAATTTTAAATGATAATATTTTTTTAATATTTAGTTATTTTATTCTTTATTTTATTTAAAGAAATAACTATTAATTCTTAATAATATCATATGTTATTCCTAAATGTTTACTTGGTGGTACGCGTTGATGTCTTTTACATAGAAGTACCAAATATTACCCAAATGATCTCCACAAACATTTTTGTATGATCAATATTTTTAGAAGTATTTTTAGACGTTGAATCTATCCTTATCCTTACATAGTATAAAACAATAACGCTTTTTTATGTTTGTCCCTATATATGCTTGAATCTTTAAAACTACGCAACGGATTTTGATGCGGTTTTTTTATAGATAGAGTGATTCATAAGCAAGATTTTTAGGAAAATAACTCAAAAAATACAAGACCGATATCAAAAATTCTTTCACCATTAGAAAGCTTCATTATCCCCGAGTAGCATAGGCTAATTTAATTCCACGCGGACGAAGTCGCGCACAACAACTAGTATGTTATAATTTATTTATTCGGGCCACCAACAAGTTCTTTGCTAAGTTTTCTTCTAGTAAATATAATAATGGAATAATAAGGCCGGCAACACATTTGTGGTTCCTCTGGCATTGCAGATGTTCGTGGGCGTCGGACCAATTAACTTAGTTAATCCGCTGCTCGTTTGCCCCCTTCTCATATAAAAAAAAATAAACAATCCTCAGTCTCATAATTACAATGATTAGTGACATATACATTAAGTAATGCCAATTCACACAGGTGATAAATTTATCGATATTGAATCAATCAAAAAAATATTCAGATATATAATTATTAAATTATACAGATTAAAAAAGCTATTAATGATTTACAGTATAATTTTAATAAGCGAGTCCAAGGGACCGCGATATATCAAATAATTCTCGCTTATAGAGGTTTCTTACTTATCTAGCTTTGACTGAATATGATAAATAATTATTTGGTGTAACATCGTATTGGAATTAATGTGTAATGATGTTATGTTTTGTTATTAAATAAACAAAAAAAATAAATAAATGTTCTTTTAATAATTCCGCGCAGACGGAGTTACGACCCGAAGACTTCATTAGACCGATGTCACGCAAAGAACGGCCTTACGGCGAAGCAAAGTCTACATTTATTGCGCTAACTTAGTGTAATAAAGCCGTAGGAAGACAGTGACATACAACGATTGTTTCACAAGTTTGTTCGTAAGTATCAATTATGTCAAGTAAGCGATGGAACTATACCAGTCAACTATAGTCTGATACTTGACATAGACATTGACCTGTCAACTTGCGTGACGGAAACTACCGCTAATGTCATTGTGGTGACTATGTTTTATGACCATCTGTCAAAACGCCAAATTGATTAAGACAGTAATTATAAATGATAAGAGGTTTGTTGGTTGTCAACTATTTGGAAAGAAGATAGTAATTATAAGGTACCAGAATTTAAAAGATAACATGAATTAAAAGTGAAAAAATACCAGAATAGTATTTTGGTCGAGTGGCAATTAATTAAGTCACTAAACGTGTTCGAACAGTGATATTTCAATAGTGTAAAATAGTAAATCCTTTGTTCGAATAATTTCTATTTGCTACTGGATTAAAATACTATACTGGTACGAACAAGGCTTAAGAGTGTATAGATGTGAGATTTTCGGTTTGATGTTTGTAGTTCTTAATTGTGGTTATAATTACTATTATTAATTAAAAAAATATTGTGTTATGTAAGCGAGAAAACATAGTGTAGAAGTGGAGTTCGACCCATGATGAGCTCCATTTTTCCGCAACTACACGACTAGCGCGTATTTTGCATGACTTCCCACATATCTTTAAATATTTTCGCCGATATATGCATGCATCACGTTGTTTTCTTTCACCGTAAGAGCGTTGGGTAAATATGTACATATGAAAATCGAAAAACACATTGGTATGTCGGGATTCGAACTCGTAACCTGCAGATAACAAGTCAAGAGCGATATGCCTGACCCACCGACGTTCTTTAACGAGGTAACGTAATAACATAATTTATTAAAATAAAAAGTAACAGTACTATAGTTAATTAATATTCAATATTGTGGTTACATTATCACATTCCTTTCCTATTCAAATAAGAAATCGCGGAGAAGTGCGTGTTATTTTAAACATTGTGTCTAAAACTTGTTCATCCGGCGAGTTGCCAGTTCTATTGTTTTTAAACTACTTCCTTTTGACGCTTTGTAATATTTTGCACAATCTAATGAAGGAAGTTTTTAACTCACTTATACATTTTGAAATATAATTTAATTATTTGTTTACACTAACGACCGAATTACAAAGGTCAATATCAAAAAAGTGGTTTCAAAATTAAACCATATCGCCGTAGAATTTGTAGTTTAAGCGTGGATGTAACATATAAGAATCTCTTAAATACTAGTAAAAAAATGTATGTAAATTAAAAGTCCGTATTTACATGGATGATATGTTTATTCAACGATATTTATAAACATTTCTTATCTTGATCTTTTTAATATAAGTGATAGTAAATATTAAAATACAAATATAAAATATTGTTCACTCGCTCACCGCTCATGACTAAAAACCGTAGACAGAGAAAACATAGACCGCTGGATATATTTGAAGACACACAAGAAAGAGAAGGACTTATTTCCATGTCTTGTAAAAGAACGAGATAGAATGCACTATCTTCTGTTTCACCCCGCGTGCCGGTTTTTTATATGGCAGCACTTACCTATGACAAAAATGCCTTTTTTGTCAGCGTTTTAATACATTTTTTTAAATCTAAAAGTTAACAATTCTTATTGTAAACTAATTGAGAACTATTAGTGCAATGTCAATTCACATAAACACGGTGCGTTGTAGTGTTTTGGGGTGTAAAAGTGGCAGTGAAATATTCATGTCCTACATGTTTTGTCCCTTTCGGTGACACGCTGGCCAGCGGTCTTGATATATTAATAGTCTAAGGTAAAAACATTGAAGATTAATAATAACCCCATCTATCGGAATATAAAATAAGAGTACTACTAAAACGCAAGTTTTGTTAATTATAATGTTATAATTATTTTATTAATGTTAATCACACGTTGGAATTTCCTGAATTGAGCCTAATCTAAGACTAAACAGAGCGCGGAGGCTTACGTAACTATTACACAAGAGCGAGCGAGACAGGTACTAAGGAAGTTCACTTAACACTAACTTAAACTTGGGAAAATAAATTTGAACTTTATTGACCAATTTTTAAAGTTCAAAGTTCTTCGTTCAAAGGGGATAGATATGTATTTTTATGTATTGAAATAACTTAAAAACTACTGGGGAGATTTCAAAAAATCTTTCACCATTAGAAAGCTACATTATCACTGAGTAACGTTGATTATTTTTTTTAATTACGAACAGACTTAGTCGGGGGTAAAACTTAGTATACTTATAACTGTCTCACATACGGTGAAATTTTCAAAGGCCACTCAAATATCTAAGAGCGTCTTATATTTTAAGTCCACGCATAAGCGCCAAATTC
Source organism: Papilio dardanus tibullus (assembly GCA_013186455.1). Lineage (NCBI taxonomy): Eukaryota > Metazoa > Arthropoda > Insecta > Lepidoptera > Papilionidae > Papilio > Papilio dardanus. The sequence continues at coordinate 132,037 of QDHC01003332.1, read as the reverse complement.
TACAGCGATCTCGTTTAATTTTGACACCACTTACAGTTTAAGCGAACTTAAATTTAAGTGTCGTTTGAACGGCCGATAGTATCATTAAGTTATCAATTACGGTTTCTTTTGTTATATTTTAGGTATAAAAAATATCAAGGAGCGTAATTAACCAGTTACTTTAAGGCAATAAATAAAACCTTTTCCTACCCTTGTAAATATACAAGTTTTTTTTAAAAACACATGTAACTTAATATTAACATCAAGTTGGGCGTGAAGGATTAATCTACATGAGTGGTTACCTTGAAATATTTAATTACAATTTACAAGAAAACGCATTTAATTATTATAATATCCATTGTACTTGAGTAAACCTAAACTACTTATATTCCACCCACATTGTTTTAATCCAGAGATCCCTAAACTATTTTGGACAAGTGACCCGTTTTCCGAAATGAATTGTTACCTCAGACCCCCCCAAATTCACAGCCAAATTACCTACTTTTAAGATCGACCCCCTTATTCACAATGTTCCGGTATCTTAATCTGCTACAGAGTGTTATTTTTCATCCTGACTAAGGTCTATAGAAGACAGAATAAGAATTAGATGATTTAAATAAGCAGACTATTAAGAATAATATTCTACCTTTTCCTTTTTCCTATTGGTACGAAATACTAGGTATTAATGTCGATTTTTACACTTCGTCGAATCCCAAAATCAGTTTTCGATTATGTCGACCTCTAAGAAATCGATATTGACTTTGGGAATCCCTGGTTTAAATTAAGCATGAATGAGGACTAATATTTAATTTCCTCTTGATTAAATAAACAATCTTCTGCAGATTGTTGTGCAACATGTACAATGGCGGTGATTCCACTTGTATCGCAACTCGCAACACACACAAGGCCGCTCGACGACACGCAGTCACGTCTCAAGAAAGTGATCCGCACTGTCACGCTTATGAAATACTATTAGATGATATCTGTTTTATTTAGAGAATATTGTGAGTAATAATAATCATATTACAGTCAAACCTTTATAAGCGAGAGACATTCTATGGTCTCGACGAGCTACCTCCATAAGCAAGAAACTCGAATCTATGTCACTGTCTTTGTCACGTTACGTATGTTTCGTATAAATGTGTCTCAGTCGCTGTCAGTATGACTTATGTCATGTCTCTTCTGGTCATTTTAATCTATGGTCAGAACGTATGTAAAACTACCGTCAAAGGAAACGTCTTATAGGTCTACAAGGATATTATGGCACTCGGAAAATATGTGAACTAACAATGTCATCTTCACATTTCAACCAATCAGGGAAAGGCAGATGAGGGATTTTGAAGAAGATAGGAAATTGTTACCTATTGTTATCGCTAAAATTTTGTAGGGGCCCCCCTGTCAATGTCAAAAAAGAAAAATATGACAGTTACACTGATGACTAGGATTATGTGTCATTTTGACGTTGACTGGGTGTTGACAGGGTTGAGCTGTCATACTTGTACATGTCATTTAGCGTTACTTATAGCCACCGGGTCAGTTAACTTTTCGGTCTGTAGTGGCTGTTTAGGAAAAACACCGCGTCCTTTAAGAATAACTGATGTGAATTTATTACTATAATGTATTTAACTTATTTCTTACATTGGTATGCTCAAGCGATGTAAATTAACATAGAGACAACTTAGATTAAAACTTAAGTTTTATTTAATTCGCTTACCTTGTTGCATACTGAACGGTTTAAAAACATAAGAAATAACTTCGTACATGTCAAAGCTTTATTAAATAAAAAAAAACTTATTTTTCCTCAAGTTTTTGATCACATAATTGCTTAGATGTATTTCGGCTAATCCTTATTTTGAACTGGTTTTTATTTTCAAAAGAAGATTCCAAATTCCAATTAGACAAATATATTCAAAAAACATAAATGACCACCAAGTAGACCTACTTTTCACACAACATATTTTTTAATGTCTATGTCGAATAGCCTAGCACTTTCTAGACACGAATTACGTATCTAGACCTAATATAAAGATGAAAGATTTGTATTTTTGTATACAAAGAATAAGTCATAAACTACTTGACCACCATTAGACAGCTACATCTTGATGCAACCTGCACATATCGGCAAAAAAATTCAAAGATATGTGTATTCACTAAAAATACGCGCTAGTCGTGGAGTTGCGGAAAATGGAGCCCGTCACGGGTCGAAACCTTTAACCTTTTTTAGACAGCCACATTATAACTGATTAACATAGGCTATTTTTTTTGTTAATTCCGCGCGAATGAAGTCGCATGCAGGCGCTAGTAGTATTAATATGATCTCGTCTTACGTTATTAGCATGTCGTATCAGCTTCCTTGTAACATACAGTCACTTCCTGCACAGCCACACAGATATACACAAATCACTCGCGCACTCGGATTATTATGAATTAAATAATAATAATAATTACGAACTTTCTAATTTAGGCGCGTGTTTCACCGCCGGTAATTACGTGCTATCCGGCGGGCGGTCGGGCACAGACTGGCTGCTTTTAAGTTTCGCTTACGTCGACCGTTTTTTTTTTCTTACCGGCCAGTGCATTAGTGATGTTCCAACCTTGCTTATCGATTAATTAGATTGATTAATGTCATTGTACGTGACACGTAGATTAAAGATTCGATCTTGATTTTTGGAGTGCTTGAATTTTTAATTATATCTATTTTTTTTCATAAATATCATGAGTATATTCTTTAATGATTCAAAATTGTATTCCTTTGAGAAGTTTAACCGGAAAAATGTACCTATTGTATGCGAAAATATTGACACAAGGCAAGGATCAAACCCGAACCTATGTAAAGCCCGGTGCTTAGCTGATTTAAATATATTTAGTAAAATTTCGGTGCATTAATTATAACAAAGTTTAACTCAAACGTATTTTGGTGTAGATAAGTACCAACTAGTTTAAGAACTGTTAATCCTCTCACCTTGAAGGAACCTTGACGTGTCTGGGTTATTACTCGTTACTATGTCCACGTAGAATTAAAAGATAAAACAACATTAAATAACACAAAAACTACTGGGCCGATGTCAAAAAATCTTTCACTATTTAAAAGCTACATTATCCCCGATCAACATAGGTAAGATTTTTAATTCCTCGCCTACGAAGTTGCGAGCAACAGCTATTAATTATTATCAAGAAAGTTTTATCAAGGTAATTGATATATCGATGTTTTCGTACATCACTAGTGTACCGAGTGGCCATTCGATGTGTTAATCGTGACGTAAGCGGTTTCGGCAACTGGCCACCAATACATTTATGCATTTAATAAAACGTGCTCAAAGTATGAGAGAATATTATTTTCCATTGTCTTTAAGACATTTATTATAATGATATAATGTGAATATAATTTCACGAGGGAAGTCATGTATTCGAGATAACAATAGGAATTAATTTAAAATTATAAATACCAAAAATATAACTATTGTACTAGGTCACCTGAAAGCAAAATATTTTTAAATCTATTTCTCATTTAAAATTATTGTTTGTTAGGTTAATTCTTCTAGAATTTGTCTATATTTTATTGACATTTGAAAGCGAATAATTTGAGTTACACATTGACTGAAAATCAATGAATTAAGTTACATTCAAGTAACTTTAAAATTATTTTATTCGTTTGGGACTTAAAGCTTTTTATTGAACGTTTTTCAATTGTTTTTTTCACATATAACAACACAAACAATTAATTGCATTCAACACCTTAATTTATTTTAATCCAAAAATCATCAAAAAAAGGTTTAAGAATGTCGAAATCGTTCTAAGTAGTTACGGTCGTGTCCTCGATGGAGACTTGTAGGCACAGCCGAGCGTATTTCTACTACTAAATATGACTTGGATATGCAATTATGAATACCGTGACGTATTATTTGCGTCATTGCGACGTCACAATAAGCGTCAAACGTTGACCAATCAAATCGCAGCATGTATATGGGCATGGTAAAAATATTATTTACTAGCTATTGTGCACGACTTCGTCCGCGTGGAATTAAATAAGATAGTCTATGTTATTCAGGGATAATGTAGCTTTCTAACGGTGAAAGAATTTTTGAAATCGTCCCAGTAGTTCTTGAGTTATTTCAATACAAACAAAAATACAAAAATATAAAGTTTCCCTCTTTATAATATTAGTATAGATATAGATATGAGTGCTATAGACATTACAAATTGTCAGTTTTTTCTACGTTTCTCTGAAAATTAAATATGCACAAAATACTTCGACTTATAACCTAACTACTTATACTTTAGTTAGTGGTACACACAGACAGGCAATGGAGTTTTCTTACAGTTGTATTGTGAAAGAAGTTTAGGGTCAATCAAGGATGCCAGTGAGAGACGCTCTGCTATAGGTTGGTCCTATCAGAAACTATGACAAACCTTTTTTTTTTACGTCTGGAAATGCGTTTGTGCACCCTTACGCCGGGCGGTGCAATGGCGTAAGGAGTGTGGGACTCGCTGGCGACAAAAGTTGACCAGAATACCCACTAAAACCTGACAAAAACTATGACAAATCTGCATTGACCCTTTATCTTTACAACCCCACCCTACATCCGTAAGGTCGGCGCACGTTTCTCCTCCATGTTAATCTATCCTCAGCCATCTCATTCGTACCCTTGTTTAACAAATTACCTTTCACGCAATCCATCTCTTCCTAAGCCTACCTCTACCGGTGTACCTCCACATTCATAATTAAAGCTTCTACATTGACCTTGTACATAGAAAACTGCACAAAAGGAGTGTGCTAGTAAGCTATCAACATTTTGTCTCAGTAAAGTCTACCATGGGGATTACCCAAATTATATTCGGTACGAAGCAAATCTATAGCGAACATCATAAATCGCATGACATGACTTATCGAATGTCAATATCAGTTTCATACAATTTTGACGTTCGCTATAGAATCGCTTCGTAGCGCATGTACGTTGGATAACCACCTTTTTTTTAACAAGCTGGAATCTCGTTTTGGATCCTAGTGTCCACTGGGGAGCACTTATCGGTATGTGGGACTCACCCTCCTAGTGAGGGCATACCGTACTAAACCACCTTCTTCCCTCTTGGCCATTATTGTGGGCGCTGCGGCCACGGTAGTAACTTCCGCAACGCCCACTGGCCGCCTTAGGAAAAGGCCCTCGAGCGCCCTTAAAAGGGCGCTGCGCCTAAAAGCGCCCCTCGGAAGACGGCACCGTGCAATGCAGGTTCGGTCCTTGGGTCAAATAACTTATCAGCTATAGATATATATGTTAAAGAAAGTAGAACTGTATAGACATGTCAGGTGCCATGCAATGTCTTATGTCCTTCAAACAATCGATTGTATTACAAACATATCTATACAATACATTGTTTGATCTATCGTTCACTTAAGTGCAAATGAACTCTATATCATACCTTTTCATAAAACTAATAGATTTTTTTCTTAACTTCGTCTTCGGAATTAAATAGCCTATGTTATTCGGGAATAATGTAGCTTTCTAATAGTGAAAGAATTTTTTAAATTGCCCAAGTAGTTCGTGAATTATTTCAATAAATAAAAAAATACAAAGTTTTCCTCTTTATAATTAAGTAAGGATAAATGTTGTTTAAGTAACTTGTTTTGACGCTTACATAATAAGTGAATGTGAATTCAAAAATTCCAACTCTTCCTACAATTACTCTTTTTAAAAGTTCAACGAATGCGAGGGTATTCCCCGATATTGGCTCCAGCACAAACCGGTTATAACAACAAGGAAAAGACCTAATAAATTCAGTCGTTATAACCGACATTATATTTAAAAGTTCGAAGCACTAATAGCCTAAAGGCAAGCGCCTATCGCAGAAGATGGTGAGCTGAGCTGCCTCAAATGTGCTTTCGGCCCCACCAACAAAGAGCTGAGCTAAGCGAGCCCAACGGCATAACGCAGCTGTCTGATGAGACAGTGTGAGATGTGTGATGACACAGCTCGGCTCTTTAGAGCATTTCGGCTCTTTTTGACACATCTCTTTACTCTTTGTTGGTTGGGACACAAATATGCAGTTTCGTATGGATGTGGAAAAAGGGGCCGCCCTCAAGCTCAGTGCTTTACTCTTTTGCGGTAGGCGCTCACCTTAATGGCTTGTAGCGGTCGTGGGTTCGAATCCAAATATAAAAACTAAAGTCTACCATACTTAAAAAAAGTTATTCCACAGTTTATAGCTTCGTATTACGGTTTCGGTCAATGTAACCGATGTAATGTTTAAACCGATTTAAGCGCAAATTAAAAGGCTTTTGCATAAAATAAAATTCCTTTATGACGAAGTATACTTTTAAATATCTTGTTCAATCCATTCGTTTTTTCTTACAAAGACGGAACTTTTTTACATTAAAAATGATGAGCAAAACTATATAATTACGGAAATAAAAAAAGTAAGGTACAAATTAATGGAAAATATACTTTATTATCTTTGTATAAGGCTGATTTTTAAGGAGCAGTTGTGTAAAATCTTTGAATTCATTGACGTCATATTTCTGAGGGCAAAAAATATGCCATTTGCAATGACGTTTTTTTTACTGCAATAATTCTTAGTATATTGAACCTTGAATCAAAGTTGAACTTAATAAAAAACAACCTAACACACATCTTTCGATTTTACAATCCATTTTACTTCTTACTTGTTGTAGTGTATTGGTTATGGTCTGGTTGTCTCTGGGTGTCTCGAGCATCACGCCATGTTGACAGTCGTGACAGACGTCATGCCAGCGAGAGGTGCGCGTGTTAGGTACGATTATAGACATGGTGTAGAGATGATTAAGCCATAATATACCACTAAGACTAGAACGTAACAAATATATTATAGTAAAATCCACTTCCCCTTCCCATCATTCCTTTATAAGAAAAGGATAGGAAGGGAAAGTGGATTAAAATAAGGCCTTCGGCACCACACTCATCGGACGAAACATGGAATTTCTTCCATTTGACGCCTCTCTTCTGTGTGGTCGTGGTACACCGGACGAGCCGGACAATTCGTGCGAAGATGTTAAAGCAGGCTTTACCACTGTACCACGTTAGTTAATCACAAGCATAAAGTAATTTAATATTGAAAGAACACAAGCCGAAACGCGAGAAAAACTATGAGACTAAAGTCCAAGTAAACAGGTTAGAGACAAGGACGGCACTTGTGTATTAGGGGTCCATACGTATTGTTAATTTATTATTAAACTAATAATCTAACGCCGATTTATATGTTCTTTTTTATATATATTATATTTAAAATATAAAATTTTATAGCTATAGACTTTTTGTAGTCATTTACAATATACTAGCTGTTGTTCGCGACTTCGTCCGCGCGAAATTAAAAAATATAGACCAGTAGTTCTTGAGTTATTTTGTTGTAGTATATTACTTGGTTTTAGTTTTAGATGTGCATGCATAAAAAGCACTTCATGACACTAATTTATAGATGTTGTACTGTAGATATAAAAATACTAAATTACACCAAATATGTGGTCTATACAAGTATATATTAATAAAGAGAGAAACTTTGTATTTTTGTATGTATTGAAATAACTCAAGAACTACTGGGCCGATTTCAAAAATTCTTTCACTCATAGAAAGCTACGTTATCCCCGAGTAACATATATATCATAATTCCATTCAATTGGGACGAAGTCGCGAACAACAGCTAGTTAATGAATAACCACAACAGTTAATTTATATTTCGACTCTCAGTAGTTAGTAATTATACTGAACCAGTCATAGTATATATTTCTAATAGTGTGAATCATTAATTATAAAATTATACTACATCTTGGTGTTCGCCTCTCACTTAACCTTCGTATGAACGTAAAAATTCCATAAAGATCAAAGACTTATTAGATAGGGTTGTCAACTTACTTACATGCCTTGAAGCCTAATGCTAGGGTCAGTTATCCAATCACATATTCGTTGATTTCAATCCGACATTCTATTGTTTTTGTTGCCCATATCCTAGAGCTAAGATGAAATTACAATAAATACGAGATAGTTTTGTACGCATTACATAAATGTGAAGAGGCAACCCTAATCATAGAGTAAGCTTAACTTTTTATACAAAACTAGCGACCCGCCCCGGCATCGCACGGGTGCAAAACTCATACTAAATACACTACAGAAAAACTGTGAACATTGTATATAACAGCCATACTAATAATAATTGAATCCGTGCGAAGCCGGGGCGGGTCGCTAGTTATATATATAGACCTTCCTTATGAATCACTCTATCTATTAAAAAAAAACACATCAAAATCCGTTGCGTAGTTTTAAAGATTCAAGCATATATAGGGACTAACATAAAAAAGCGTTATTGTTTTATACTATGTAAGGATAAGGATATCTTACCTAACTCAAACCTTTGACCTAATAAAGATGATATCTTGTGTACATTGTTATTTTATGGTGTTTGGTAAATGTACGAGTTATTTTTAGTACTATGAACGTTTTGATTACAGTTATTTTGTGGGTAATGTATCTAAAAACTTCAAATAACCGCCAATCTTGTAAACATTCAAACTTCGAACAATCATGGCGGCCATTAAACCATTTCAAAGTTTTATTTTAAATATTACTTTGAAGAAACTGAAAAAATGTGAATTTAAATAGTACAATATGAATGATTATTATTTTTTTATATTTTGTCATGTAATTGTTTTAGTTTAGCACTTATTTCCACTTATAACTTGTTTAAAAAACCATAGACAATGATTAACACAGTTCATGGGTTACCGCCATTTGTAAATCGTCTTGACGTACTCGTGACGTCATCACTCACGGTTATTATCGAGTTAATATAATTGTTAACACTTGGTTTCATCTGTCGTAAACAATTCCCTTTACATAAATATACGCTTTATCGTAAACAAAAAGTAATTAACAGCGTATGATATAACTTAACTTTGACTTGATTATTTTTTTAAACTGAACCTCATTTGTTTTTCTTCTTGACAATTCATAGGCTATAAATAATATTTATAGTCATGAAATGGCTTTTCCATATCCTTATCCTTACATAGTATAAAACAATAACGCTTTTTTATGTTTGTCCATATATTTGCTTGTATCTTTAAAACTACGCAACGGATTTTGATGTGTTTTTTTTTAATAGATAGAGTGATTCATAAGGAAGGTTTACATGTATATTCCCAATATGGTAGAGTAACACTGATAATTTAGAGGTTTTTAATATGATGTCGTAAATTTACACATTTTTAGCGCTTACATTTCAAACGCTGCAGTATTTAGTATCACCATTATATCGATTTGCACCCGTGCGAAGCCGGGGCGGGTCGCTAGTAAAGTTATAAATTACTAGCTGTTGAGCACGACTTCCTCCGCGTGTAATTAATTACTATAGCCTATGTTACTCAATGTAGCTTTCTGATGGTGAAAGAATTTTTGAAATCTGCCCAGTAGTTCTTGAGTTATTTTAATACATACAAAAATACAAACTTTCTCTCTTTATAATATTAGTATAGATATAGATAATGACATACATTTAAATGAGAATTTTAAATTTTTTGCCGATATTTAGTTAAACTTCTTATATTTGTACTTAAAATCTTAAATATACGTACCATAAAATACGTGGCTAATTTTTTTTCTTAAAAATAAAGTAGGCTTTAGTAGACATTAAGTTGACCGGAATTATGTATTTAAACTGGTTTGATAAATAATTTGATATCTGTCGTTTCCTGACACTTTTAAGGCACAAGGACATTTTTTGCACGTAATATTTTTACACTATTTGAGAAGTGTCCAACTTAGGTATAATATTATGTACTAGTAAATACGTTTATATAACTTTTATATGTAATTAAATTAATTACTAATTACAAGGTAACTTCTTAACAAGGTCAGTGAGTTGTGATTTAAATAAATATTATATTTTTTGTCTATGACAACCTTCTTAGTGTCAGTGTTAGTCTGTGGTTTTTGACAGTTGACCTTTTGTTTACGCGCGAAATCTGACATACAATAGTTGCATATTTCACTGCAACTTTTATCACCCAGAAAGGTAGACAGAGACCAAGGACTTGCCACGATCCTGGCATACCTTTTTTCATAAATACATATTTGTATACTAGAGTCTAATTTAATATTTAAATTATGACGGACGTATAGACGTTGTGGCTCGTGATCTAAGTATAAAAAAAAGTAATCACGTGTTTTTAATATTACAAAAACCTGATTTAAAACGATTTATATGTTTATTAAACGTGTGAAACTAATTCAGTTTTAGACGCTAGTAGAATAAACCACTCGGATTATTTTACTGTATCTTATACTATATCGTACACTTTTTATTATTTTAAAGTTTAAATTAACGGACCACGGGGTTTCATCCAATAGTAAAGTATGTTATTTTATTCTTTAGTATAATAATCTGTGATAGTAGTAATTAAAAAATATTTCCGAAATATACAAATTCATTAATGGCTTATGAAAACTTTTTTGAAAAGGATCTACTGTTTTTTGGGCAATGTTTTTGAATAGCCAGTTCAATTGCTCGTATGGTAAAACGTTTAGTGTGTTTGTACATATCGCTGCTTTTCATGAATAACAGCATAATTCAAAATTTGGAAAATACTGGTTTATTACACATCATCATCATCATCATCACCAGCTCTACGGCCCCACCGAGGGGCTCGGAGCCTATCCTAAGGGGTGACTAGGCCACAGTCAACCACGCTGACCCAATACGGGTTGGTCGACTTCACATATATTTTTGGATTACTTCACCGATATTTGAAGGTTGCATCACGATGTTTTCCTTCGCCGTAAGAGCGTCGGGTAAATATGTACATTTGAAATTCGAAAAACACATTGGTAGATGGCGGGATTTGAAGGAGCTGCAGATTACAAGTCAAGAGCTAAAACCCTGAGCCACCGACGCTTTATTACACAGCAAGATCCAAAATAGTCTTTATTTCATGCTCAGTAAGACTCACTTTCGTATCTGCAACGAACTTTCAAAACTTTGCATTGTGCTGTTATTCATGAAAAGCAGCAATATATACTAGCGAAGTTTTAAAATGCGTAGTTTTAAAGATTAAAGCATATATAGGGACAAACATAAAAATCGTTATTGTTTTATATAATAGTCTAGATACTGTAAACTCCTAATTGCGATTTAAAAATAGATTTTTAATAAATATTTAATTTCATATTTACATTACCTCCGTGACATAAACAATATGTCACGGAGGTAATGTCATGCCATTTGTTATTAAAACCTTTTTTGTTAAATGTAATAAACTAACGTTGTAATAAAATGCAATTTTATTGCACACGATTGTTGCAAAAAACACGCCATTTTGTCTATAAATCATTTAATGAACTTTATAGTGCATCGGTTAGTTATCTGGTGAAAATACGCAGTTCGAAGTTAAACTAATTATTTATAATTAACTAAATGCGTACAAATTATGTCTTGTAAATTAATAGAGGCAGATCCCAAAGGAGGCAGACCTCACTTTTATCCACAAACTTAATTGATATAAGTAACATTAGATAGGACTCGTATGTACTATAAGCGAATGGCCATTACTCGTAGTTACCCTATCCAGTTGGGCAGTTTCAGTAAATATAACTGAAGTTAACTTATATTTAAAACGCTGATTTTCACATATGGTGCTCAAGGGACTATGACAAGGTGGCAAACACTTTAAATGGGGCAAACCGCCTCCCGGACACTTTAATTTTCCTCTCGGCTAAGAATGCTTGGGTTATTTTATATTGATTTTTAGAAAGAATCGTAACAATTCTCAACCTTTCTTAACCTAAAAATAACTATGCCCAAGGCATTACGAAAACGGCTCTGACTTTACATTTTAAGAACAGATATCAGAATTACAGGTTTTCATACGTTAATTATATAAATATTTCGCCAAAACAACAAAAAAGAACCGGTTTTATGTTGAAACTATACATTTTAATTACAATCAAATTACAACCTTATTCATTTACAATAAAGTTTATTTAACTATGTGCTAAAAAATTATATTATATAATACAAGGAAAATTGCACTTTATTGCAATGTAATTGAGTGGTATTTTATAAATTCATCCGGTATTTTGGTTTTTCCACAAGACTTTGCGAAATGTTCGTCAACACAAGTTGTTACAACATCACGAATTTATTGTAAGCGATTATAGACCTTCTTCCAACGCAGTTATGTTGAAATTAGATTGAATTTGTCTCATAAAGTTAGACAAAACAATGTTGCTAGTCATTGTGGAAGATTTTTCGTACAAAGTTTTGTTACATTCGAATTTATTGTTCAATTTTAAAATAAAATAATTAGTTTAATTTTGCTTGAATTTAATCAAAAGACCTAAAAGATACATAAGGTTATTTTGCGCGTGTAAAGCGGAAGTAATAATATTAATTGTTACCAGATGTACGCAGCTTGTCAGAAAAGCCTTGATCTGAGAGGTGAAGGATCTTGACAATCGTGTTGACAATAACTCTTAAAAAAATAATTACAAGCATTTTTATGTAGTAAGTTTCATTTTTTAAAGAGAATATAAACAGTTGTTGTCTCAAATGCAATCCATACAAAGTCCATCTTTTATAAAAAAAAATAGTTTCTGAGTTTAACCGGTCACAGAGGAAACCATAGATCAGCGCCATCTTGTGACAGGTATCGCATACTTCGATAAGAATATTGCGTTGTTTTTAATACACCCAACAGATGGCACTAACATGACATATCACAGATTAGAAACAATATTGCAAGCTAAATATTGAAAAAGCTACCAAAATTTTAATAAAAACTAAAAATAGAGCTCAATTTTGTATATGCTATTAGTGCTTAAGTAGGTTATTGTGTCTGCTTATCGTTCTCAGGTGGTCGCGAAAGTTGGTCTTGCATCAGCGGCCCCGGTCGTTACATAATTCAAAAGATGTTATGTCTATGTGTGTCAGGTGTGTTAGTTTTATCTCCTTACGTGTAGTAAGCATTCAACTTTATTTAAACTTTTCCTTGTTTTTGTTTCTAGTTAATCCTCATGCATAAAGTTAAAACTTAACTGAATTTGGACTTACCCCGTTGTCCAACTAAACATTTGTTTGACTCTCTCCGACTGCAGTTTATTTGGAGGCGTCATAATGTCTGCAACAAACATAAAAATATTGTTAAATAAAAAAATATTTAGTTGTTAATTATTTTCACCAAAAGGAGTGCAAGTACTATGCGTCACTTGCTGATCTGTAATTTTGTTTTTAATCAAGTTGAGAAACACGCCATCTATTTGAAGTTCATATAACCATCGAAAAAACATGTTGCTTTACCTTAGCTATTTAATTAATATATTTTTCACGGACCATTCTATTTTTTTATTAATTTTCACTTAATATGTAGATTTTCATTTTAATGTTAGAAGTCAAGTTGCTACTCGTTGAATAGGAGAATAAAAGTTCGGCAGTTTATCGTTGACTGTCACATTACACAACAAGATGGCGTTACTTGCAAAACAGTTGACAAACTATTCAAATAAAAGTTTGTAGTCACACGCGCGTCCTTTTTAAACTCTTGACCCTGTTACAAGGATTACCGATCGTTAAAGTAGGTTTGAATTGTCTAAGGAAACGAGTATGTATGTAAATTAGTAAATTGTTAACTTGCAAAATGTACTACGAACTATGCGATAGTAAAACTTACACTTCCTATAATTTTTAATTTTTTGTCTATTAACGATAATTAGTTCGTTGGACAAACAATTGTTAATTAAAAAAGATATAATAAATCTAATTGTACACTATTGGACATTACTTTATGAGCACAACGAGTGTGGGAAGACTCTAAAGATAAAGAAGACAATAAAGAAAATAAATCTCGCTGATCAGAATCCTTTCTTTAAACTATAGGAGCTAAAAATGAAACCGATATATACGAATATGCCTACATGAATATGCCAAAGACATTACTGTCTTGTCAATCATAACAGTCACCTTTGTTGAAACATGTCTTCTTTGTTTCTATTGCGATACAATGTGTAAATACAATTTAAGATTGTGGTTTCAACTCACGCGAACTCAAACTAGCCAATTGCCAGTCATGCAATCACTTGAGATTAACGAAGAGTTGCCAAATGATGTTTACTAACCTTAGTATAAAATATAATGTCCCTCTCACTATCGTTGAAAATACAGAGACAACAATATGTTTGTGCTATGAAAGACATCGGTAACCATCCTTGATGCAAAATCTTGTATAGTTTTGTTCTCTATTACTGTGTTCTTAGCATAATTAAAAGATATATAATATTTACATCACCTATAGTCTATGCCTTTTTTATTTCTCTTCTTACGCTATCAAGCACTATCTTTGTATTTTTCTCTTATAAATAATCACAGTTATCAGTAAATTCTTGCATATTTACTTTTAAAGCAAAGATAAATAAGCCATAGTTGTTTTGTTTACTAACAGAAGATGACTCTAGGTTCTTAAAATAAGATGGTGGTGACATCGGTCAAATGTATAGACAATTTAAATGCATACCACATGTCACACAAGGCCGTGGTTACTCCATTACGAAGGATTTATTTTATTACACATGTCCCAACCCAGTCGGATGTTTTTAAATTGCATTGAAAAAAAACTTTATAAACAAAGGTTAAATGGTTTTTGAATGCTATAAAATAGTATTTTAAATTAGTATCAACAATATTGCAAAAGATTAATATATAAAAAATAAAATTAAATGTTGGCATTTTCTACCAAAAGGGTTATATTTTTAAAGTTGGCAGCACCAATTAAAACTTTGGCGCTAAAAACAGACGGCGGGAATAAGGGAATTTGGGGCGGGCATTTTCAAATCACGTCCTAATTCCTCTACTCTACATTTATCTTATTAAACAAGTAATAATGGTAATATTTTTATAAAAGACGTACAATAGTCATTGTTCAATGTAAACTCTTAATAGCTGCATAATTATCAGGAAAATACATTAATTACGATTACTGAAAGGACGAAATAATTATCTTATGGAGATTGGCGGCCATCTTGTCATCGTAGCATGGAATGCAACAAGAATGGATTTCCACCGACATTTTTGTATTACTCATCATCTCTTACATACTCATTGGAAGAAGAGAGACAACAAAACCACAGCAGCAAATACACGAAGGATTATTGCGTACTTTTCTTTGTTTACATCGCGTGCTAAATCTATACTAATATTATAAAGAAACTTTGTATTTTTGTTTGTATTGAAATAACTCAAGAACTACAGAGCCGATTTCAAAAATTCTTTCACCATTAGATAGCTATTGTACATAATCCCCGAGTAACATAGGCTATATTTTTTAATTCCACGCGGACGAAGTCGCGCACAACAGCTAGTAGTTAAATATACAGACTATCGAATCTAAATTCGTAGTTTCAAATCCTCTGTTCGAGTTTTTTAAATTGTATGAAGTATAATCATCAAGTTTTATTATTAAATCTGATTTTTGCTCGATTGTAGCCAACAACAAGACGAACAGGAAATCGTGTTTACAATATTTTTGAAATAAAAAATACCTTAATAAGGCACACCCATCACCTTGAAACGAGTGCGTCATTTGTAGTTACTGTTTTGGCAGAAATTGTTATTCCATAAAGAAAGAGAAAGAAAATACATCATCTATCCATCTTTAAAAAGCAAAGAAACGCATAAGCAAGCGAAAAACTATTTTATTACAATTGTAATTGGGTTATTTCTGTGACGATATTGAATCTGTGTTTGAATAACTCTTACTATATAGACAGTTTCTGTGTTTTAATCAAAAATTGTAATCAACAATAATTCGACCTCTACAACGTGTTTACAATCAACTTTCATTGTAATCAAATTACTACGTCAATGGTGAAATTGTATCCTATACTATGAATTAGTAACGGTCTGCGTAACATTGTCTTTTATACGATAATGTACTTTAAATCATTGTGTTAGAGTGTTAAATCGTGATTTCATATAATAATTGGATGCACACCGCCGAATACTAGCGTCCGGTAACTGTTGGAGTCCGGTACGTAAATTGTAAAGGTGCGATTTCATAAGGCTAAACAGATACTATCAGGCCGTCTGCCGCGTCTAGGAAAATTGCACCTTAAGATCTAAACGCTGATGGCAAAATGGTTTGAACTACGAAATATTACTATTTTTTTTGTTGTTTTCGAGAGGGAAATCATTAAAAAGATACCCTGCCTTCTCAGGGAAGACGGGGGTTATGTGGTTCAACCCTCTAAAGCACCCCCGGTGGCCGCCTTCGAGTGCGATCTTATATAAAGTATTTAAAGTACTGCGATAAACGAGGACCAATGAGTCGTCGATTATACGATACTGGAGGCTAAATAAGATAGAGCAGGGGTCTCATTGGACCAAATTATGTATCATAGTACCAGGAACAAGGAGGTTCTGTATTTTGGAATACATTTTATGAATGTACCAGTACCAAACGTAGAAAATACAACAGTAATAACGCTGATTCTCGTTTCGGAATAAAGCGGATAGAGTTCCGGGCTCTCCGAGGACACCGAACCCACAGCACTATGCTAAAATCTTACTTGAAAATGTTACGGTGAGTGGATGTAAAGATGTTTGTTCGAAGGATCTTGTTGAAATGTATAAATGTAGTCTGGAAGAACACATAGGCTGCTTACTATGTTATATTGTCTACAATATCTACATCTCTTTATATCTATATATAATATATCTATCTTCACAATTATGGTAAAGAATTCCCTCATTTCTGCACTGGTCGATAACTAGTTGTGTAAGCCGCTCTGGCGTTGCCTAACTATGTACGGATGTGCTTAACTGATGTTTACATAATTATTGCAAGACACCAGTATGTAAATCTACATAGATCTTATTTATAAAATACTCGCTGTTGTGCGCGACTTTGTCCGCGTGGAGTTATAATATGCAATTCGGGGATAATGTAGCTTTGTAATGGTGAAAGAATTTTTGAAATCGGCCCAGTAGTTTTTTAGTTATTTCAATACATACAAAATACAAAGTTTCTCTCTTTATAATATTAGTATAGACTATGAATAATATTGAAGATAAATCATATTGTAGCTTTGAAAATAATTTGATCCTTCGTTTCGATTCAAAGCTAAAATAAGGTAAAGAAAGCACGTCAAATGGCGGCCTTTGCGATTTAATAGTTTATTTTACGAAAATTGTGAGATATAGTACCTAAACTGGGAGGTTTCCCGAAGTATCTTTCGATTGGCGATATCGCTGATGGAATCGTGAAAAATGTATGAAACTGACAATAACATTCGATAAGTCATGTGCTTGTCACTTTTCGATAAGTCATGTGCAGGTATCGAACTTCATTGTCGCTTCCATATATTTTTGACATTCGCTATCGAATCGGTTTGTAGCGAATGTAGTTGGGTAACCTCTCTGTTATTGTAAAATAAGAAATTGTGTTTTACCAGAAATATTTAAAAATGTACGTGTTTTAACATAAAATCTAGTTTGTCTGTGGTTTAAACATTTGTATGTACTAGGCCATAAAATCTCAAAAAAAAAAATTGTATGTACTATTTTAACTATGATTAACATCAGATACCCAATAAAACAAGCGTTCAAATATGCTTTACTAGCAAAATAAAGTTTAAATGGGCCACCAATATTTAAATTAATTGCGTAGATCACCTTCATTTCGACCTCAACCAGTTTGGCATCATGAGACCCGTTATGGAAAATACGAATACTAATTTGGCGGGAAACCCAATGAAAACGCTGTCATAGATTAAGAATCAGAGACACCCAGGAAACAAAGATTAAAAACCGTGGACGGGCCGAAATACAGATTAAATATTTAATGATAGTGTCATAAAAGGTCTCGATTTAAACTTTCCTGTTTTTAAATTGCTTTCTTCCGTATGATTTTTACCATGACCTTAAACCGGGCAATGCACTGACAGAAAAATGATTAAGGAGACTTTTTAAAGTATTTTGCTATTGTAAATAGGATGTCTTTTTATAGTCCTTTAAATATTCCCTTACCGCTTTATTCCAAAACGAGAAACAACGTCATTACTGTTGTACTTTCTACGTTTGGTACTGGTACATTCATAATATTTATTCCAAAATACAGAACATCCTTGTTACTGGTACTTCTTATAATAACTTGGTCCGATGAGACCTGGTCTATCTTATTTAGTTCCGAGTGTTCTCCAGTATCGTTTAATCGACGACATATTGGTCCTCGTTTATCGCAGTATTTTATACATTTTTGGGGACCATTCAAAGCTTCTGATCGCCGTAAATTATAAAGAATTATTTTCATTATTTACGACAATATATTTTTTTCAGTATTTGACTTTAAATCCTGAACCTTTACAGTAGGAATCATTAATTCTGAGTAACTTTGTCTTTGACATTGTTGACTTAATTTTTCGAACTTATAATTATCGGTTTCTCTTTATTTAGTATTTGCTAAGTAATCGCTAAACTGATCGACCTTCATCTCAAGTTAAATATCTAAAATAGCAAAGGTATTAAATTATGACAAACTAAATTATCATTGATGTCCAAATAGGAGGAATCCAAGGCTATAAAGTTACTGAGTCTTACTATAAAACGTCAAAAGGACCACCCATATATTTTCATACATAATTAGGCTAAAACACGGAAGTAACATCGAAGTAAGGAAATTCACATAATTACTGGAAATATATATTTTTTTGATAATAAGTGTACAATCTTAAAGTTGGTACACTTATCACCAAAAACCTTTCGTGTTCACATTTTATGTTACGTCAGTATTATTACGGACATTAGAATGTAAATAAGGTTTCAATTACTTTATTATCTTTTACATCGAAATTACACGCTTTTCCTGTATTGCAGTTGCAAGTGAGGCCAATAAACTTATCTTTCCCGGTAGGAATAAGGCTGTTTGTGCACAAGGCTAGACACGTCTGCGATCTTAGCATCTTAGCGGCTACTATCTCATATGCAGGCGAAGCAACCTGTTGGGGAACCTCTATGACAATGTTTTATGTCACCTTTTTCTTATACAAGAAAGAGGAAAACAAGCGCCGGGAATACCGAGGTGGTCAACGACTTCCGTGGACATTCCCAACACCAAACGAACTTAGCTCTCTTCTTGAAGGGCCCTAAAGCCTTGAAAACTAGGATAGAATTTTCGTCGAGTAGGAAGTACCAAGTATCCGAACAAAGGATTTACTAATCTATTCTACTATAATGTTGCTGTTCGGTCACGTTAACTACTAAATTACTGTCCTAGTGCGTAGGTTTAGGCTTAACCGAGTCCGAACAGTAGTAAATCCTTTTTTCGGATAAATGCTACTTGCTTCTCGACTAAAATAATATCCTGGTGCGAACAAGGCTTTAGTCGTAATGGTTTGGAAATACTGCCGAGGACAGACCGTTTCACAGCGCGGCTGTGCTTGGCAGGATATTCCTCGAGAATCGCACTGTTGAGGTACTCCAGCTATCGAAGTGGTACGGATGGTACTCGGTGGCCTGACGTGTTGTCCAAAGACGAAACTTGGCGGTAGGAATCGATTAGATATCAAAACGTACTAGCGCCTTATGTCAATAGTCTACATATTTTCTTTAGTATCCGCGACAGTGGCGCCTCCATCGGTAGACTGTCTTACTATATGTTAAAAATACCAGTGAACTAAAAAGGAACGTAGAGTGAAAGGTGCTGTTTTATGACGTATCTTACGTAACCCTCCCCTCCTCGGACCAGTCGAGATGTGGAACGAAATGATACCTCAGACTCGCACACATAAGATTAAAAATTTAATTAACTACCTCGTAACATGCATTTTGTATTTCTTATTTCCCTTTCTGCTTTGCTCCTATCAATGTTAGCTTAATGGTTTATTGTCTACTAGCGACCCGACCCGGCTTTGCAAGGGTGCAAATCGGTATAATGCTGATACTAAATACTGCAGCGTTTGCAATGTAAGCGCTAAAAATGTGTTAATTTACGACATCATATTAAAAACCTCTAAATGATCAGTGTTACTCTACTATATTGTGAATGTATTATACATAAAAACCTTCCTTATGATCCTCTATCTATAAAAAAATCCGCATCAAAATTCGTTGCGTAGTTTTAAAGATTCAAGCATATATAGGAAAAAACATAAAAAAGCGTTTATTGTTTTATACTAAGTAAGGATAAGGATAACCTTTTCTAATAATTTTAGTGTTAAAAACAAAAATAATTATGCAAATCTGTTTAGTAGTTTACGATGAGGTTGAAAAAGACATAAGGAAGCTCCACGTCCGCGATTGGGTTGGGATGGCGCGGGATCGCCAAGTTTGGAGAGATTACTTGTTGGAGGCCAAGGCCCACTTCGGGTCATCGTGTCACCCTAGTTAGTTAGTTAGTTTAGTAGTTTCTGAGATATCTGTGGACAAATAAACGTTTCTGTTCTGGACAATGCGAGTTGTCTACGCAATCTATTACCTTAAGGTTTTCTATTCCTGATGATATAAAAAAAATACAAATTATTTAACTGTTTTTCGTTCTTTGTTTGTCGCATTTCTTTTTTATATAGTTTTTTTTAATCAGAATAATGTTTTTCTTCGCGTCACAGATAAAATAAATGGAATATATCCGTCATGGAATAGTACCTAGGTTTCCGATTTAAATAAATATCAAGGTGACTGTGCACGTAATTACCTTGTATTGAATATTTTTTTAGATGATACACTAACGGCTGAAATCAATATTCTAACAAATTTTGGTTATATGAAGGATTTTTAATCCATCTTGTTCAAAAACACATCTAAAGATAACAAGAACAATCGTATATGATTTATTCTCAGGTTAAGTTAGGTCTTCGAATAGTTTTTGTTCATATATTTATTTTATTTTAAACTTTACCGCAATGTTAGTACAAGGAGGACTTATTGCCTAGACTAACCTATATATAAACGTTTTAAAATAATTTTCAGATCGATTTCAAGATCATTTCGAACAGTAAAGGTCTACTATTTACAATGTTACGAAAAAATCTTGTTAATTATATTTAGTTGTACGCCTTGTTCTAATTCAAAGCCGAAGTTTAAGCCCAAAATGGTCTTAGTATTTTTTACAAGATAGTGGGTAACGATTAATCAGAGTTTTCCCAACTAGCCCATAGTGCAAATGCTTCAAACATATCTAGATTGGGTCAATCAGTCTTCCGATTGTTAGACCGCACTCAAATTTAAGCGTAGCTTAAAATCGAATGTCAAAATTAAACGAGATTTCCCAAGCCACTTAACATGTAAGACGCTCTTAATTATTTGATTGGCGTTTGGAAATTCAACCGATTTTGAATCGGTACAATGGGAATACGTATCTCCAGTTTTTTTTTACTTATCTGTATTACAGATGGCGTTAGTATAGACTGGATTATTAACTTTATCATATAAAAAAGTAATATAGTGGTTTATGCAACACAGCCTTCTACTAATATAGTCAAGTTAGAGCGTTATTTGCCTGCGATTGCGATGTTTGCGTCTTACTGAGGTCACTATGTACTTATTCTTATTTACACTGGACAATATACCTATACATAATTCCGTACAAACTTTAAATATATTACCCTCATGTGTTAATGTTTTTTATATAGAGGGACAAATGCCTTAAGGCACCACCAGACATGGGAGCTACAAGTCCGGTGTGTCTCAGGCTCATTGGTGTTCGCCTATTCAACATGAGTCACATACCGACTAAACGACACCCTCTATGGACTGTTTTGTACCCCACGGCCCTACCATCAAGTATCACTTCGTGAGGGTGGTCTCAGATGTCTTAATGTGAACTACACTACTTGAAGCACAGATCTCTATAAATAGATAGGTCAATGTTTGGGAATTAAGTAACTACTGGCAGTTAAGTCTATTCTATAATTAGTTGAAATCCTCCACACTGCAAACGATAATGTGGAACGGCTATGGAGTGGAATAAATTGCCGGAGTCAGGGATGGGTGCCTCCAAGAGTAGAGTGAATAGGCACTTAATTAGCTAGCGCGTAACACCTTTCGACCGCATCTCTACATAGCAGGTGGGATCGGGGTCAAGCGCTAGTTTATACATAAAAAAACCGCTCCATTCAGCGCCAAAATGACCAAAACTAAATAGGCAGGAAGTACAACGTCTTGCAACCAATCTGTTTTTAAAAGTCAGTGATTATCAGTATCAAGATGTAAAACTAGCTGTTGTGCGCGACTTCGTCCGCGTGTACTTATATAATATAGCCTATGTTACTTGGGGATAATGTAGCTTTCTAATGGTGAAAGAATTTTGGAAATCAATTCTACAGTTATTTCAATACAAACAAAAATACAAAGTTTCTCTCTTTATAATATTAGTATAGATTACTAGAATTCTGTTTGATAAAATTAAATAATAGTATTTGTACATTATTTTCCAGTGGAAGCTCAGTTTAATGTGAGATTATTTGCATTGCCTCTGAATGGTCACTTGACATTGTGTCTAAGGCCAATATAATTATTTATTAGTAACGACGTAACAGTCTAAAAACATATCTCCATATTCAAATGTTGCCTGTTTTTTTAGTATTTTTATTACCGTACTTGAGCCTAAATCTAATTCTATTCATCGTATCAACCAAAACTACATGTGGTTCTTGAACATTATTTAATTTGACTTATAAAATCAATTTATCGGTTTTGAAACCGTGTCATTTTTATAATTTAATATTTAATCTATGGTTATTCTCACAATTTAGTTACAGTATAGTCAAAGGCTTTTAACATTCAGCCAAATAAAAATATAGGAATAATTAAATATTTTAATTAATTAAACCATTTTGTGTTAGAAATAATATTCCATTAACTTCATTAATAGAAAGAGGAAAGATTTATATTTTTGTATTTATTTAAATAACTCAAAAACTATTGGGCCGATTTCAAAAATTCTTCCACCATTAGAAAGCTAAACTATCACCAAGTAACATAGGCCATATTCTTTATTTCCGCGCGGACGAAGTCGCGAACAAGAGCTAGTTATAAATTAAATGGCGAGACTTAAAAACAAAGATGGCGGCACAAGTCCGTTACGTTACGCACGTGACTACAACAGAAAGTTGGCTTCGCGCGTGCGTTTTTGCTATTTGCTTGACCGGTTGTTCCTTTCCTGTATTCAGTCGAGCATTAACGTGGGTTTACACTGGAGTAACACGTGTCTGAAACCATATTGCTATCTCTGATTTTTTCTAAAAAAAAATATAAAGGAGATGGCGATATTTTTTTTTAATTGGAGAACGGTTAAACGAGTAGCGGATCAACTAAATTAATTGGTCCGAAGCACGTGGACATCTGCAAAGCCAAAGGAACCACAGATGCGTTGCCGGCCTTTAGGAGGAGTACGCTCTTTTCTTGAAGACCCTTTACTAGTAGAAACTCGTGGTTAAAATATATTTTTTTACAGTATACATATTCATTGATTGTGGTCCAAAGTAGTGAGATTAAAATCTGATGTCCACAAATTCACAATTGGATAAAAATAATGTTGTCATACAAAAAATAATAATTACAATTAAATTAAATATTATCTGTATAAACAAAATTATCACGCTTTGAAAATATATTGTTAATTTTAAATGGAATATTTACGATTTATATTTTAATATTAAACTGGCCTTTGTATTTGAAACAAAAAAATGTAGACAATGATAATTTAAATATATAATAACCTATTATAATTATTTCTATTTCTAAGACAATATAAGCACCTGGAAATAAAAGATTTGATACTCACGGAACTGTTTCTAATTAAACTTTAAAAAAAAGAGTAAAGGAGAAATAATCTAATGCGTAATTGATACTCAGACTCGTTAAACTATGAAGGAATTGATGGGATCGACAAAAATGTATGAAACTGACAATGACATTTTTCGCTATAGAATCGCTTCGTAGCGAATTAACGCTGATTATCGTTTTGGAATAAGGCGGTATTAGGTTACATACTAACTTTTTTTTAATTCCGAACAGATGGCGTCGCCTAGGCCTCGTATACATTGCGTCAGAAATTCATTAAAAAAATTACAGTAATTTTAAAAGCTAATTAATAACATTAATGATTGATTAGCATAATTATCATTTGATTTCCTTATGCGTCATAAATTATAAATACTAAATATCATGGAGGAAAAACAAAAAAATAATAATTGTCTCTAAACTAGTTTTGTAATCATTTTATTTTGAAATAGATATTAGAATCCGTTTCAAAATTAAGATTCAAGGATTTAATTAAACGGTTCGTTGGTTATTATTAGAAAAAAACTATTTTAATTTTTATTACAAATGAGAATCGAGAAATAGTGAATAATGACACTTAAAGCTAAGTTATCTACCCTATGACTTCATTAAGCTATAATACCAGGATAGTATTTTAGTCGAGTAGCAAGTAGCAAGTACCTGAACAAAGGATTTACTAATCTATTCTACTAAAATGTTGCTGTTCGGATTCGTTTAGTTACTAAATTACTACCCTAGTGCGTAGGTTTAGGCTTAAACGAGTCCGAACAGTACTAATTCCAATTTCGGATAAATGCTACTTGCTACTCGACTAAAATACTATCCTGGTGCGAACAAGGCTTTAGAGCGAGTTCGCAGAAAGAAACGAAGATTTTCCTTCGGGGTAAGGCCGTTTTCTGCGTGACATCGGTCTAATGAAGGCTTAGAAATACTTCCGTGCAGTTCTGAACTATTTTTTACTGCATAAGATTTTAATATGGTTTTGAAGAACAAAGTTATAATGGCAAGATATGACAGAAAGGGGTCACTTGATGCGCACTTCGCTTAAATCAATTTAAGGTCACTAGACGACATCTTTCCTTAGCTCTGCGCTCGAAGTCTTCTCAGAGTCCCTCAATCTGACAGTGTTTTAAAAGTTTGATCGCACCAGGATAGTATTCTAGTCGAGAAGCAAGTAGCATTTATTTGAACAAAGAATTTACTACTGTTCGGACTCGTTTAAGCCTAAACCTACGCACTATGATAGTAATTTAGTCACTAAACGTGTCCGAACAGCAACATTTTAGTAGAGTAGATTAGTAAATCTTTTGTTCGGATACTTGCTACTTGACTAAAATACTATCCTGGTACAAGGCTTTAAAGATAGTAGCTTATAGTAGAGTTCTTGTATACTAAATATAGCAATTTAGAGCTTTATGTATGTGTGTTAAATACTATTTTTATTTAAATTAAAAACCCAAAGATATAAGGAACACTCTCTCTACTCGTAACGCGGAGATTACATCGCGTAAAGGCAAGTTTCATTGATCCATACATACAATTACATAAGTTAATATTACATAGGTATTTATATGAGTAACGTATAAGTACTTTTTGTAGAATTATTTGTAGAAAAATCCGCATAAAATTGAGTAAGTAAGGATTAAATATAGATCTTTTAATTTTTTTATTTTAACAATTTTACCATGTAAATTACGGATTCTGAGTATTGAGATACATTTAAAAATTATTATAAAGCTTTATAATTTATTTCATACTGTTAGTTAAAAGAATATCACAATTTACTAATAATTTTAGCTTTATTTTAGACATTAGATTTACCCTGTAATTTGCCATCGCGGCATCAAATAATAAAAAGCAGCCAATGTGCTATTTTAGACTATGGTCTACGTCTGTGCCAATATGGAGATCTGTTGACTCATTCATACCTCTACAATATTAGTAAGAAGATTAACAATAATATGTTCACATTCCAAAGTTATTTTATACCGTTCAGACTGGTAACGTTTCCCCGTAATATCCGGTTTTGTAACGCGTGCACGCTATAAGGAACCTAAAAAACCATCTTTACAGGCGTTCCCCATACACCTGCCTTACTTTCTCCAAACAACCTTGATTTCTTACGCCTGCCTTGGGTACGTTAACACGCTAAACATGATGGTATTTTCGTCTTTCGTCACAACTTTTACTTTTTTGACACATAAATGACTTTCAAATTAAACTTTTCTCTCCATTTTTAACATAGATTATAAAAACGTTCGTTACTTTCAAAAAAGTATTGTTATTTTTTATTAAATTTAATTATAAATGAGCTCACCTTTTTTTATATTCTTTATTTTAAAGATCCAAAAATCACCAAAAAATAATTCAAAATGTCACAAATCACATACACGTAAATAAAAAGTCACTGGCACTATGGCGCAATTTCGCGCCTAAACACAAAACACTTTCTCTTTAAAATCGTATGATTCGTTTAATTTAAATTATTGGAATTCGGTTCGCCACGTCAGTGTTGGTCAGTGGCTACGCCGTTTGTGGCAGCGCTTCGATTTCTTGTTTACACATCAACTTTGCGGTTACCCGACGAAGAGAAAATGGATTTATTTACGTCGATTTCCGCATATTTGATGTATATTTAAAATTAGTAGTATAGGAATCAACGGTTGAATTGCATGTCTTTCGCAACATCAATGAGAGTAAATATTCTTATATGTTTTTTTACGACATAGTATTAAATATACTACACAAAATAGAGATGTCTTAACTCAGAAGATGTAAGGCTTGACTTTGCATACGGGGTTCACCAAATTTTAGGTAGATTTAAGGATAAGCAATTTAGGGACTTATTAAAAGCACTATATTGAAAAACGTGAGGCGCTTTAGCGCCATCTATTAAATTTTTAAATCATCCAGGTACTTTCAGTTTACATTTTACCGTAAGTTATAGTGTAACTAGTTAGATGATAAACGTACGAAATTAGAAATGAGACGATCACATAAAATAAATTCTTCAATTAATCAGTTGTGAATTACACAAAGCGCCTACTAAAATAAATTAGTTAAAAATATTTTGCGCAATTGCTATTTAAAATAAGACGGCGCAGCAGGCATTAAAGATAACTGAGGATTTATCATTAGTTATCAAAATTACAGGTTAAAAATAAAAAGACATGACATAAAATAAACTAAAATTATTATTTGTATAATAAGTTTAAAAGACTTAACAATTTCATGTTTTTTATTAAATCTGATATTACTTAGTTAATATCTCACTGAGCGCTTTCTTCTTCTTTTGTCCTTTGTCGAATTTGTTTTTCTGTTAAAAAAAAACAGAAAAGTGTTAATAGCATAAAGTTTAAAACAGCGCCATCTATTGTCGATAATCAAAGTTACCATAAGAAGTATATTACCTTTTTCTTTTCTGCTGTCATTCCAACAAATTCCTTGCGCTGCTTTTTTCCCGCCTGATTGTTTTTTTGCATTTTATTAGGCGGTCCCTCCCCGCCCTCCTGATAAATAATACAGATTAAAAACGAAAAAAATAGTAATATTATTAAGAGAAATTTCTTGTTCCAAATTGACTCAAAACTATAGAAATTCCTATGAAGTTCTACCAAAAATGTATTAAAAAATACTTATTTTTTGTCAACGCAAGTACAAAACTTTCTACTATTATCTTAGGGGCTTCATTAGAGCGAAAAAAAACGAAAATTTTGCTTCGGCGTAAGGCCGTTTTTCGCTTGACATCGGTCTAATGTAGCCTAGGGTTAAAAACATTTACAAAAACTTTAAAATTTTCAATAAATTATGTACATGTTTACACAAAGAAAACCGTAATTTACCTGATTAGTCCTTTTGTTCATTAACCTTCTCATAGCTCCATCAGCCTTGCTATCATTATATGGCCTGTCAGTTCTGTTTTCAAAATGTCCCCTATCCTGCACATCTCCCCTGCCGAAACCACCTCTGGACCTACCCCTATCAAAACCACCTCGCGTATTTCCCCTACCAAAACCACCTCTGGAACCACCCCTGTCAAAACCACCTCGCGTATTTCCCCTGCCAAATCCTCCTCTGGAACCACCTCTATCAAAACCACCTCGCGTATTTCCCCTGCCAAATCCTCCTCTGGAACCACCCCTGTCAAAACCACCTCGCGTATTTCCCCTGCCAAATCCTCCTCTGGTACTACCCCTATCAAAACCACCTCTCATATTTCCTCTGCTAAAGCCACCGCGCGTATTTCTCCTGCCATAACCACCTCTGCCACCACCCCTGTCAAAACCGACTTGATCATTACCCCTGCCAAATCCACCTTGTGTATTTTCCCTGTCGAAACCACCTCGTGTATTTCCCCTGACAGATCCCCCTCTTGTATTTCCCCTGCCACGACTATTGAAACTTCCCCGGTTTTCTTGTGTTGTTTGTTTATTTGTTTGTGTGCTTCTCTTTACGCGTAATATTCTGTTTTTAATTGTCAATTCTTCTTCCGATAATGCTAGAGCTAATTCAACTGAATCTTTCGATTTGAAGTTTACATAGCCGAAACCTGAAAAAAAAACGCATATTTAGTATTAATAGTTGATATTTAATTTATTTAATTAAGATAAAAATCCAAGACCAAAGATATTATGGTGAATATTAATTGGACATATTTATACATTTTTAATTTTTGAATTTAATAAATTATAATAAGTTATACTTATATTATACTTTCTCTTATTTTTAGTGTTTTATTATAAATATTGTGTATCATTTTATCAATTTGATTATTTTTTATTGGATTAAATGTTGTCTTTTTTTGTAAAATTTGTCCCTACCCTTCCCTGCGCTTGTCTTCTTATCTCTTATAATCCTGACGGACTCGATTTCTCCGCACTGCTGGAACTTCTGTAGCAAAGCTTCATCTTCCAGAGCAAACGGCAGGTTGCCGATGAAGACCGAAAACTTGGGGTCGTGTTCTGATCCTGTACAGTCACTCCGAGTCACTCTTAAATGATGGTCGTTTAGTACTGTACCATTTTCAGCTAAGGCCTGGAATTCATTGAAAAAAAAATTACTAAGATTTAATTGAACTAAAAGAATATTAATTAAAAATGAAGGACAGAATTATTTTTCAAAAAAAAAGTTGGTGTGCCTACACAAGTTTATTGCAATTGAAAATTACTGTAAACCCAAAACAGTAAATATTTTAAGAAAGAATATTTTTTACCATAAAACTAATGTTATTTTAGGAGGTACAATGCATTAAAATCCAATCTATACTAATATAAAGATTAATAATTTATAATTTTTGTATTGAAATAACTCAATAACTGAGCCAATTTCAAAAATTCTTTCACCATTAGAAAACTACATAGGCTATAAAAAAAATATGTAATTTTGCACAGACCTAAAAAATAAATTGCTACATACCTCATTAACGGAAGATGCATCTTTATATTTTACATACACATTGACAGTGCTACGGTCAGGATGTAATTCATTCTTGATGACGGCTACCTTAGGAGTCGCTCGGCCGTCTTTGACAGGTACGGTGCGGATTCTGAGAGAAAACATATTTATTTTATAGAACCAAGGGGTAAAGACAATATAAAATGGGTCAATTAAAGATTTACTATGACTACATAATTATCCTGATGATGGATGGTGAATGGATGTTTATTTGAAAGTAACTCTGAAACAACTCAATGGAACTTGGTGACACTTGGTGTAGATGTAGAACAAGTAGGCGGTGTCGTGGACGTTAAACAGTGCCCACGACCCCGCCGTAATATGTGTGAGGGCCGTCAGGTTTTAGTGGGTATTACGGTCACCTTCTGTGCCCGCGGGTCCCACACTCTCTACGCCATTGCACGCCCGGCGTAGAGGTGCCTAAATGCATTTCCTGACGTTTAAAAAAAAAAAAAAAGATGTAGAACATGGTAAGTAAGACTTAGGATTCTTATGTTTTTTTGTATTTACACATGGATGAAGTTGCGGTTAATAGTT
Source organism: Papilio dardanus tibullus (assembly GCA_013186455.1). Lineage (NCBI taxonomy): Eukaryota > Metazoa > Arthropoda > Insecta > Lepidoptera > Papilionidae > Papilio > Papilio dardanus. Next base: position 102,283 of record QDHC01003332.1, on the reverse strand, counting down.
GGTGTGTAATTTCACTGACTGACAATGTAATTTATTGTGTATGGATTTATTTTGGAAACTAATCTGTGTTTAAATTGAGTAAAAAACAATGTGTTTCCATTTGTTAAAGGTAAAATTGTTCACACATTTGTTTTAATTTCTCATTTCTATTAAATTTTATTATGTATATTTTTGTATGACCTTTGGTAATATTGTTCAATATATACCTTATAGTTTCAATTTGCCCGTACATACTAAAGATCTTTTTAATTTCTTTCTTGCATTTCGGACTGAATGGTACATTTCCAACAAAAAGTGTTCTTTTAACTTCCTCCTCACTGTTTACTATTTCTTTCTTCTGTATGTCTTCTTTCTTCTCTTTGTTTTCTTTCTTCTCTGTTTCTTCATCTTCAGAAGTTTCTACTGCAGGTTTATTGTCAAGTTCTTTATTTTCTTCATCTTCGGAGGTTTCTTCTGCAAGTTCATTGTCAATTTCTTCTTCTTCATCTTCAGAACTCTCTTCTGCAAGTTCATTGTCAAGTTCATCATCTTCTGTATCAATCTCATCGTCAGATTCATGTTCTGAGTCACTATCTTTGTTTGTTATTGCATTTGGATTAACTATTATTTTGTTCTTTTTCTTTGTACTTGTATTAGATTTTATTTCTATATCTGAAATTGATGTTTTAGTATTTTCCTTTATTTTATTAAGTTTTTCTTTTTTATTTTTTGTTTTATTCGATTCTTTATTTAAAATGGTGTCTTTTGTAATCATAGAGGTTTCTTCAATGGAACCAGTGTCTTCATCATCAGTTTCTTCATCTTCTGTCTCAATATTATCATCATATTCTTCTTCTGATTCACTGTCTTTATTTGTTATAATGTTAGAAATAACTATTTTCTTCTTTTTACTCATATTAGATTTTTTTTGTATATCAGGAATTGTTTTGTCTGTATTTTCAGTTTTGTTATTTGATTTCTTTTGTTTTTTATTTTTCCTTTTACGTTTTCTTGGGTTATTTGATTCATTTGTGTTATTAATATTATTCTCTTTGTCAACGTTTGTATTAACAAAAGTCATATTTTTGCTCTTTTTATTTTTTTTAGGTGACGTCGAGTTATTTTTATTTTGTTCAATATTGTCATTTGAGGTATTGGTATCGTCAATAGTTTCTACAATAAAACTTTGTATCTTTTTCTTCTTTTTAGGAGTACTTTCATTCTCTGCTTGTGGGCTGCCTGAAACATTTTCTTCTGTAATTTGAAATTGTGCATCTTTAACACTTGGGCTTTTGTTTTTAAGTGATTTTGGACTTAAATCAGCATCGAGGTCTTCCTTGAGATGTTTTTTAACTTTTTCTGCTTTTGGACTTTTAGATTTCGTGCTCCCTTCATCATCATTGGTAACATCCAAGTCTGGGTTCTCGAATATCCTTTTAGGCGACTTTTTTACAACAGCCTTCTTCTTTTGTACTGTTGGTGAAAGAAAAATAGACCGGTCATCCACCACCTCACTCTTAGGAGTAACATTCGGTGAGGGTTGATGTTTTGTCGGGGTTAAGGCACGTTTAAGAAATTTAGGCCGATTCGGAGTCACGTTACCAGTTATTAAGGCTGCAACACTACCTACTACGTAATCCATAATATTGTTCTTATAGAATTAAATATTATTAAAATAAAACTATTGAATCTTAACGCACATGGTATTTTTTAAATTGACATTGATTGACAGTTTTGTTTTGATAAATGTCATTGACGATTTTTGAATTTCGTTTAAAAATCGGAACATCAAATTTAAAAAAATACTTTAATAACTTGAAATTGTTAGATTGTTAATTAAATAAATATAAAACAGGTAAACCGTAAATGTAATTTTTATGTTTTAATATACATATGTACTTAAGTCTATTAATATTACCTTAAGATAAATTGAAAGCGTGAAAATTAAATTTATAACGAATACTGTAAAAAACCTTTACTGAAATTCTATTGCATTAAAAGATTTGTCTTCTTATTCGATTGTGTTATTATTGAAGGCAAAAATCAAATAAAATCATGATTTTGCATTCAAATTCGGCGAATTTGTTTGGCAACATTTTAAACCTTGCGTTACTAACGCCGCCGCCGCGCCGCGTTCACGCGTTCTGCGGTTTTTGTCTTTGCCTTTTGCTTTGAAGTTTTGACGACGCTGTCGCGATAATTATTTTTCAGGTCTTCGATAGTTTATCATTAATTCTGTTATAGTTGTAAGTGTTTATAAAAATAGTCAGTGTTCTGTTCAGTTAAGTGTTATTGGACAAGGAAAGGTGAGTAAAAACTTATTAACTTCAATTCTTATTAAATGGTCGGCGCGCCATGTTATATCGCCCGCCATTATTTGGTTTGTGTATTGTTTTTACTGAGTGTTAAAGCTTTTATGCAAACATTACATGTTTTACGAGTATTCCTTTATTATTAATACATACACACGAATGTAACATAAATAGCTTATCACTTGAATAATCACTAACATCGATTTAAAATTAATTCGTAGGTTAGAAGTAATTTGCGCGGTACTTCTCATATTTCATCAGCATAATATATTTTTACATTCTTATTGTAAAATAAACTATTTTTATTTAGCTATGGGTCCGTATAATAGACATTTTAAAAGTACAATTTCATTATTTTCTATTGATATGCCGGTAATAATCGTATTGGAAAATGTTTACAAAAAATCAGGAAGTGATCGAAACGCTCAAAGTTTTAAGTTTGTTCTGACCTTGCTAAAATAATTTACGTGAGATTCTTGTTTCGCTAAAAGTCATAGGTAAATATTTTATTCGTTTCTCATAGTTTAATAATATTAATGTATTTTTATTACAGAACACAAATTTTTGTTATTGTTTAAGTTTGGTTAAAAATAACAAAAACAATATTTTGCCGAATAACTCATATCAGAAATTAGATTTTGATAACAATACATTTATTGTATTACTAATAGGATACATTCTCATATATTAAGTAACTATGACAACCCATAAAAATATCTTGTGTTTAAGTTTTTAGTTTCTATTATACTTCATAAATCATTCTTATATTAACTAAAGTTGTATGTGCAATATCTTAAGTTGTAATAACATTATCATCATCATCAGCTCACTAAACGTCCCCACCGAGGGGCTTGGAGCCTCCCTTAAGGGGTGACTAGGCCATAGTCAACTATGCTGGCCCAGAAATATCATTAAAGTGTAAATCATTGAATCGGGAAGAATATAAACTGTTTAAAACATGAACAAAATGTATCTATACAAAAAACAATAAAAAAGCATATTTGGAGGTTGTTACCAGGTTTTCTATGATGTGATAGGCACGCCACCGGATTCGGAAGGGTTAAAGGTCAAAATGGAACAAACATACATACAAAAATTCATATTATAAAATAAACTAGGTGTGTTATAGGTGCAACTTGTTATAAAGTAATAACAATAGGAAGTTCGGGCCCTTGGCTTACTCACTGATGTGTGAGACTCATGCTTCATTGCCTTGTAATATAATATCACCTTAAATGGCTTTATATTTATATTCAGTAAGCCTGTTTTATTTAGTTGGGAGAGATTGAACTTTATCAATGAATACTCAGTATACAGTCAAGAAGGAAGACATTGGGGAAGGCCTAAGTCCAGCAGTGGACAGAGAAAGGCTATTGATGATGATGATGATGATACAGTCAAACTTGGATAAGAGAGAGCCCAAGGAACTGCAATATATGTCTCACTTATAGAGGTCTCTCTCTAATATGAGTTTCTCGCTTAAGCCTTTTACACACAAGGATAGTATTTTAGTGGAGTAGCAAGTAATTATGTAACTAAATGTGTCCGAAGAGCAAAATTTTAGTAGAGTAGATTAGTAAATCCTTTGTTTGGATGCTTTGTTGTCATCATCAGCCTATTGTTGTCATTGCTGAATGTAGGCCTCTCCCAGCGATTGCCACAATGTCCGGATACATGCTACGTGCTAATCAACTATATTACTATCCTAGTGTGAACAAGGCTTTATGGAGGTAGCTCTTTGGGACTATAGTATAACTTAGCAGTGATAGAGCCCGCTTTAACATCTTCGCACGAATAGGCCAGTTCGACCGGTGGAATACCACAACCACACAGAAGACAGACGTGAAACTGGAGCAATTCCGTGTTCCGTCTGAAGAGTGTGGTGCCGGAAGTCTAATTTATATCCACTTCCCCTTCCTATTTTTTTCCTACAAGGAAATGATGGGTAGAGGAAGTGGATTTTCTGGGGGAGGAGACACATAGGGAGAAGAATTATCCTCTTGTTGTGTGTCTCCTCCTCCGAAGATTAAGGATAGGCAACGCATCTACAATTGCAGATGTCTATGGGCAGCGGTCGCTTTGCTATTTCAGCGAGTCTCGTTTGCCACTTTGTTTGTCTATCTAAATTAATAGCTCTGCTCTGAATAAAGTTACTGTTATGTCCTTTACACTCAAGTACACTTCTTCATTTTTCTATGTTATGATATATGCATACTTGTCAGTTCGTCACAGTATTTAAGACCAAGATTTAACCTCAAAAATAACTTATGAAGTAAAGACTTCATAAGTTATTCTTGAGGTTAAATAGAAAGTCTAAGAAATATGTGCGTTTTTGTAAAGACAAAAACGCACATATTTCTTAGACTTTTAAGATAAAAATCTATATTTTGTACTGTAAATAACTTTGGTTGTAGCTCAAAACTACACAATAGAGGATAGTTATTAGCATAAATATGATTTAGCTGTTTTCAATACTTAACATAAATGACTAAATGTTAACAAATAAGTTAGTACTTAGTTATACAAATATGCTCTAAGCGAGACCTAGATTTCTCCAACATGACTAATGACTAAGCTTAAGTGTTGCTTGTGTTGCTAAGTTAACACTTAATTTAATTTAAACTTAACTTAATGTAATATGTATTTATGGAGGTCAAGTAAAATCTTGCAGTTTATGCATACTTCAGAGTTGTGGTTATCCATAGTTTTAAAGATCATTAGTCAAACCTAGATAAACGACTAATTCTCTGGTTCCGACGACCTCCATAAGCGAGAAACTCGGATTAGGGAGAAACCTCTATAAGCAAGACAAATATCGGGGTCCCTTGGACTCTTTTATTTTATGTATTTCTGTCTTAGTTTTTAATCTTATTGGTTATCTAATTTAGTTTGTACTTTTAAATATTATTTTCAATGTCATTTAAAATCGAAAACGCTATCTCTTGTGAATGTAACCGTATACTGTAAAAACATTTGTCTGGAAAACATCTTTTAACTTGCAAATGTGTACCCTCTTGACATATGCACGTCTGAGCGTAGGTACTAAATATGAGACTGGAATTACCATAGGACTTGTTTACAGATTTTCTGTATTGTGCAAGAGGAATATTTTAGTTCCTCTTTAGATATTTCTTATGGAAGATACAATGGAAAGAAGATTTTTAGTTGATGGTTGCTTAAATCGTGTTTGGTTTTATAAGATGTAAAAGATATGTTATTTTTGCAGTTTATACTGACACACTGGAAGTTATTTAATATTTACTTAGTGTAGAATTCTTAATCATCCACTTAAAGACCGTTTAGTATTTTTTTTATATTATAAAGTGACAAACGAGCAAGCAGCCACCTGGACTCGCTGAAAATCCAAAGCGACCGCTGCCCAGACATTTGCAATTGCAGATGCGTTGCCTACCCTTAATCTACGGAGGATGAGACGCACAGGAAAACGATAATACATCTTCTTATGCGGCTTCTCCCCCGCCAATCCACTTCTGCTTTCCATAATTTCCTTATAAGAAAAGGATAGGAAGGGAAAGTGGACTAAAATTAGGTCTCCGGCACCACACTCGACAGACGAAACGGAATAGTTTCCATTTGACGCTTGTCTTGTGTGTGGTCACCGGGGAACCGGCCAATTCGTGCGAACATGTTAAAGCGGGCTCTACCACTGTAAAATTAGATAATAAGGTAAAAATCTGTTCATTTGTGTCATATTTCTTGCAGGCTAAGTCGTTCATAACAATACTCATGTCCGATGAAACCATGTGTCGATTTTGCTGATCGCTTCCTGTGAACGAAACAATGACTTACACAGCATTATAATTGTGTGGTTGGGTATTGGCTGTTTTGTAACTATGGCATAGATTGCATATTAAGCTATAATATTTAGTAGGTTAATATGTAGAATACTGATTTCTTTGTATAATATAAGTTTATTTAAATTAATAAAGTTCTTGTTAAGGACTTAATCCCCCTTATTCCGAAAAAAATGTATAAAGTACTAAACGAGGACCGATTAGTCGTCGATTATACGATACTGGAGGACACTCGGAACTAAATAAGATAGACCAGGGGACTCATTGGACCACATTATGTATTATAAGAAGTACCAGGAACAAGAATGTTCTGTATTTCGGAATAAATTTTATGATTCTCGTTTCGGAATAAAGCGGAATTAGTTGTTGGGATAGTTGACACAATTTTTGCTTACATGTAGATTTTCAAATCTACAAAATGTCTAATCGGATAAAAGGATGTTTTTAACGAAGTTATTTTGCTTCGTTTAAATTACGTAATACGGTTTACTTTGAACATTTATAACAATGTAGCTTTTATAAAAGGTGACGCAATGTTACAGAAAGTGCAGTGGTCAGTGTACGGAAGGGTGCGTGGGTTTTGAAGGATAACAAATTTAGATTTGTTTTACATTTTGAAATAACGACATTAAAAATGTACGTAAATCAAGTCGTTAATGCAGTTAACATAGTTTTCACTAATTACGTGGATTACTAATTCGAAATTATAAAACAATAACGCATTTTATGTTTGTCCCTATATATGATTGAATCTTTAAAACTACGCAACGGATTTTGATGCGGTGTTTTTTAATAGATAGAGTGATTCATAAGGAAGGTTTATAGGTATAACTAGCGACCCGCCCGGGCTTCGCACGGATGCAATTATTATTATTATGTTATATACAACGTTCACAGTTTTTCTGTAGTGTATTTAGTATCAGCTTTGCACCCGTGCGTAGCCGGGGCGGGTCGCTAGTTTCGAATAAATATATTACTTAGCTAACGAAGTAAAGAGAAAAGAATAATAATTCTCAGATAGTTTTATAGGTCATGACCGTGAAACGCGATAACGTCGCTTATTATATTTTTTTAGATTATAATTTAAAAATAAACATGCACCATTATCAGTGTGTATATCTCACTCGTGCTTTTTTGTTTTGATTATATTTCGCGCAATTTTATCTTTTTTTAAACAACTACGATATAATTAGCAGGCTTAAAGTAAAGATTAGTAGGTGTTTTACATTTTTTATTTCTAAAATGGCGTTTTATCACATAACGTAACTTAAGAGATTTCCAAACTTCTTTCTCCTTTTAAAATGTTAGTAGTTACGGTGAACCTGCTAAACTTGTGAACTCTAAACTTTTCTGCCGTGGATCCCACAGACCTGGGTTCCTTGGATCCCATCCGGACCACTTTGATCTTGCCAACTTGCCTTATTATCGATTACTGACTTATATAGTAAAAAAAAAATATAGTAACAAAAATAATGTTTACTAGCGACCCGCCCGGCTTCGAACGGGTGCAAATCGGTATAATGCTGATACTAAATACTACAGCGTTTGCAATGTAAGCGCTAAAAATGTGTTAATTTACGACATCATAATAAAAACCTAAATTATCAGTGTTACTCTACTATATTGTGAATGTATAATATATACATGAAATATCTGTTAAAATTCGTTGCGAAGTTTTAAAGATTCAAGCATATATGGACAAACATAAAAAAGCGTTATTGTTTTATACTATGTAAGGATAAGGATTCTACATATTATAAAGTAAATCTTGGACCATCATGCAAACTATTAAGTAAGAAAGATGCATTCAGAGTATCGTTCTAGTTTCATTGTTGTGTCATATGCGTGTCGGTACTGCAAGTGTGACTGCGTCAGATCATACTGTCGCTGAAGAGCTCTGTGCATCCAACAGTGTTAAAGGTAGGTTCACAGCTTGTTACATCGTTGGTCATTATTAGTCGATTATAGCAACGTCATTTTAATATGTAACGTCTTTAATGATAAGACCACGCATTGAGCGTTGTTTATTATTTGATTCGTTTCAGAACTCGACCGTTAGTTACGATTGCTATTTTTATTACTTTATTAGATACTAGTTGTACTACTACGTCCGCGTGGAATTAAATTATAGATAATGTGGCTTTCTAACGGTGAAAGAATTTTTAAAATTGGTTCAGTAGTTCTTGTGGTATTTCAATACATATAAAAATATAAAAAATACGAAGTTTTTCTCTGATATATGTTTATTATGTATGCGTGGAATATCTAAACCCAATAATTGATATTGTATAATTTTTCTTCATGCAAATTGCTCAAAAACCGAGTCGAAAACTCTGTTCTATTGTTTACCCGGCGATTAATACATTTTGACTCTTACATACAAACTTAAAATAATGTAGAATATAATTTTTATATTGTAGACAATCCTTTTATACGAGTTAAGGCGGTACAGGGCATAATAATAGTATCCGTGCCTCAAAAAAACTAACCGGTTTCTTTTATACACGAATCAAACGTTGGCTATTTTAACCTTCAACTTGATATCTAGCATTATGTAACTAAAAATAAATTCCAGCAAGAAAAAAACAAATTCTTATCTTATGTCCTTGCGTATGTAAATGTCGGATAAAATAGACATCTTAAAGTTGGATGGGAATAATATAATAATTTGTAAACGTCTCTCAATTTTATGACCATCGTGAAGAGTTCAAACAATTTTATTTTTATACAAGCTGTTGTTCGCGACTACGTCCGCTATGAATTAAAAAATATAGCCTATGTTACTCGGGGATAATGTAGCTTTCTATGAGTGAAAGAATTTTTGAAATAGGTCGAGTAGTTCTTGAGTTATTTCAATTTATACAAAAATATAAAAATACAAAGTCTTTATAATATTAGTATAGATATTGTCAATTATAGTCAAATTAAACTATTTTCCAATATCCGTGTATAAAGGAAAACCCTTAATGTGCTTGTTCGTCTTTAATTATTATTTTTGTAGGAAATTAGTAAATGAATGAATTATTCTGGCCTAGTTAGAGCAGGTGCTAGAATTAGTTAAGTTGAACCCACATAGCTCTGCCTCAGATCGCATGTTTCTATGTGGGTGATATGACATATGTAAACCATTTCATATAGAACTAGTTGTTGTATGCGACTTCGTCCACGTGGATTCAATAATATAGCCTATGTTACTCGGGGATAATGTAGCTTTCTGTGAGTAAAAGAATTTTTGAAATTGGCCCAGTAGTTCTTGAGTTATTTCAATACATACAAAAATACAAAGTTTCTCTCTTTATAATATCAGTGGTTTAATTTTATGTCTAAAATATGACTCATTGATAGTTTTAGCTAACGTAAAAATTGATACCCTTTATCTGATACTGTGAGCTTGTTATCTGTCTTTTTACAAAGAAGGAGAGAGGTATATTGTATTTGTATACGTGTTTCGCCAGTAGAAATTCACGGCATACCAGTAGCTTTTATTCCAGACTTTTTACTATTAAATTATTAAGATTTTGTATAATAATATCGTAAAATTATATCCTTACGAGTTATTGTTTATTTCAAATAATAAGGTAAATGTCTATGAATGCGTATATTTTATAGTTTTCCTATAATAACAGCAAATACATTTTAATTGTAATAAACATTGTCAAAGTATAGATTTACGGTCAATTTTTTGAAGAGATATTTTTTTTTAATGAAACTTGTCTCTCTAATATCGAAAAGTTGTACCGTGGCTTTCTAACTGTATTTGATCTCGAAGTAAAAAAAACTTATTTTAAGTACCACAGTTCCCCCATGTGTGTTGATAACGCCCTTACTGTACGGTGGCCTTTGAAAGTATGTGTTGCGGTACAAAATAACACGGATAGCGGTAGCGGCTATGATATTACGGCTTGAGGTTCCTATTAGTATTTAGTCTTGATGTTTTTGGTTTGATTACTTTTTAATGACATTGAGGTCTTTAAGAAGTAATAAACTAACTATTAATTAATAAGACGGACATAACGAGTCCCAATAAATATGTTTGCGTGCTAATTGCAATGTGGATGGTATGAAATTTTGCAATTACATGTAAACATTTGTTAAGTTACGGCACTAAACGTCGATTGATTATTTAAGCAGTATCATAGTATACTAAGGGAGACGCTTAGCCTCCCATTGACACATATGTGTACGTCAGTGTCATAAATAAGCTTCATTTATTCTCACGTATTGTATGAATTGAGCCACGCGCCTCGTGAGACGCGAGTGGGCGAGGTCGTTGACCCCGCTCGGTCATAGAGCTAGGCGATGTTTAGACACGCACATGACATGTGTGAAATGATGGATGTTTACGTTCCTTGTACGAGGTTTATTATTGATTTATAAATAGACTAGTTGATGCCCGTGACTTTGTATTGGTTACTTAGATTTTTTTTGTATGAAATGAAAAATTATAAATTGTGAAATGTTAACACAGGAATATACTGTACGAACTTATTTCGATACGTATTTTTAATTTATTATTATTTTATCACATTTTTGTTTTCGTTCCACTTTTATGTAATTTGCTGTGCGAAATAACTCTTTACTTTTTTCTGACTTGCCCCTGATTTAAATTGAAGGGGGAGGCAGATGCGGGCAATTGTTTTTATTCATTGAGCGCTTAATAAAAAAAATGCAAAACACGTTGTTTGAAAGCGATACGTCCTTAAAATCAGGCCTTTATGCCCTAGTCAATACCCACCTCAAACCGACTTCCAACCAATACACATTTTTGTAATAAAAATATTTAGACATACACAATATTCAGAGCATTCGTTTGTCATGTCAACGCCCTTCTAAAAATATATAGCTCTATTAAACACTAATGCCAAGATATACCTAGCTCAGAATAATTGTCACTAGAGTTTTTTTGTACAATTTCAGAGAGGTTTAACATTAAATATCTAGAATAGTCTAATTTATTATAAGTAAACGATGTATAAAAAGGTCTAAAGTTTTTAGTTAAAGGCCTTTTTGACTAAATAAATATATCAAAAGTTATTTTGTTTGTTATCAGGTCATGAGTCAGATGGTGACGCGTAAAGGTCCGGTCGGGGAAGACATAGATAAGGTAAATTATATAGCTTAACTTAAGTAGAGATTAACTTGTATTATGTTCTAATACTTAACCCATTACTGGGTCATTACAAGGCTTAAATACTTGGAAATCTGGTTACTTTTGTTCCCGTTTGAATGAGAAATAAATCAACGTTTAAAATAATAGATACCTTTCTTTAACAGTAGAAAAAATTACTTAAATAGTGTTTATTTTATGTAGTATGATCATTTTCTCGTTGTACCTTACAGCGGCAAACCGCAAGTCCGGTTAAAGAAATGAAGAAAAAAATGGCGGCGAATGCGGAAAAGGAAAAAATCGCAGCAGAAAAGCATATCGATAAACAAAAAGATAAACACGATGATAAAGCGGATAAAAAAGAAAAGAAAGAAGCAGAGAAACACGCAGACAAGAAGGAAAAAGCAGATAAGTCTCATGACAAAAAAGATAAAAGTTTGGATAAATCTTTGGATAAGAAAGATAAAAGTATGGATAAATCTATAGATAAAAAAGACAAAGCGGATAAATCTGAAAAGAAGGAGAAGAATCTTGAAAAGAAAGATAAATCCGCCGAAAAGAAAGAAAAGAGTGTAGATAAGCAAGTTGAAAAGGTAACTGAAAAGAAAGAGACAACTGTAGAAAAGCCAGTCGAACAAATTGAGGAAAGCACCAGTTCTGATAAGGAAGGAAAGGTAAATTACATTTCTTATTATAAAATTAGACTTACTACGATAGGAGTTCTTAGTATTTCAAATTTTAAATATCCCGTTGTTCCTGTTTGTTTCAAATTTTGTTCCAATTTTTTGATCGATTCTAGCAACCACCCAAAGAAGAAGTCCCACAGAAATCTGACACGATCAAACACAACGGGGAAGCGAGCCGTCAGAACGGCAAACCCAGTAACGGTACCGCGAGCGAATCTGACGGCGAAGAGGAACTTGTCATAGTTGAGCCTGACAATGACGAGATGTTCCCCGAACTGGCGTATGATGACACTTCTGATACGGAGCCGACGGACACCGATTTACGCAGCGCTACGAGGAGATCGCAGGTATGACATAATTACTACGTCACAATTTATGACGTGATGTGATATTGTGCGATGTACGGTGACTGACTGCAAAGTGCGACAAAGTTATCTGACCTTTTGAAACGCTGCTATTGCCGCTTTAGGTCTGAAAATATATAAAACCTTTATGGGCATGGATTATGATATAAAAGACATGACAAGTCAACCACAGTACGACAAAGACTGCATTTTTTTTATTGACGGGATGACGCTTTTTAACTCAGTGCCCCTTATGTCCAGGGCAGATCGGTTTGACTATACCATCACTGTACAGTCACGCATGCGTTCCAAGTTTGACGAGATGTGATGTAACATAGTACATAGTACATCACAAAATTGCATAATCGTCCTGTGTTTGTGTTTACTTAGTCAGGGTTATCAGTTGATTGTGGTTATTTATAAAATTCATTTAATTTTATATCACAGGTCATTGTGTCATGTTTGTTTCATAAAAGGGTCAGGGTTCATATTTAATTAATTATATCATGATAAAGTTTATTGGGGTTACAATATTTTAAATAGCTCTTATGTAATGGGAAATAAGGTTCATTTTGTGTCAAATAATGGTGATTGGTTATTCATACATTTGTGTTATGTTAAATTAACAAAATAGTTACGGTATCAAAGGTTTTGTGATGTTGTACTAACCCCTAACAATATAGGTGAAGGTGACTCGCACGCCGGAGACGCCGCGCCCCGCCTCCGTCAAGCAGGCTGACAAGGAGACTGACGATGTAAGTCATACTGACAGACAAAAAACGTAATATAGACAATATCTTGACAGCGTAGAAGGACTCGAAGTACGTCCAAGTTTATGTCTTAAGCACGCTGGCCCAGTGCGAGTTGATTTTATACATATTTGAAATTCTCAGATATGGAGTCCTCCAAGTATTACGTATGCAGATTTCTTATGATTTTTGACTTTCCTCTACCCATTGTCACCAAAAGTCAAAGATCTAAACCCCCTCCATTGCTTCCGTAAACTATAGTATATTCAGTTTTCTTTTTAACGTAGGTATTCTGTTTTTTATTGTTCCTTGAGCAGCATAAGTATGATTATTGCTTAGGTAATTATGACCTGGAACCTCCATATCACTTCATTAAAAAAAGCAAATCAGTAATGTAATACTCTAATGGTCATTATGTGCATGCTTCAGGAGGGTTTTTTTTTTCACTGTAAAACTGTCGGGTAGTTGAATAATTAGTCAGTATAGAATTTAAAAACAAATATTCTATGTTTCAGTCCAAAGAGATGAAATTACTCAAGATGAAAGAGGACATTTTCATAACTGACCGCCGTCTCCGTTCATCTGACTCCCCCAAACCTTCCGAGAAGAGATTACTAGAGAAAGACTCGCCAAAGGAGATGAAGAAGATTGATTTGGAAATGAAGATACTGGAAGAAGTTGCTGAAGATAAACTGGAGAATGCACAGAAATCTGATGGAACAATTACAGAGATAGTAATCGAAGTAGATAATGAAGGTGAGTTTTATTATACAGTTATTGTTTTGTCTTTTTTTTTGTTATTTTTAGTTTCTTTTGATTGCTCCATCGTATCAAAAGTCAGAATATTAACATTTATTAATTATAACAATGAAAAGTATGATTAAGTTGATATTTCATGATACAATTTCTACAACATTATAATATTTGTTGATAAATGTGTAGAGATAGAATGAAGGTATTTGTAAATCACAGTGTACCCACAATCAGTGGTGGGGGTAACAGAGCGCAGTCTAGCGTCAGGCGCTGTAGCGTGCGGACATGTGTTACAATCTCATATAGCGTTGTGTAACAGTGTACCTACATTCAGTGGTGGGGGTAGACCTCAGTGTTGCGCCAGCCGGCGTGGCGTGCGGACGTGTACAGTATGTGATGGTGTTGCAGGGGGGGAGGCGCGACGAGACACGCGCTACTCGCGCTCGCGCGTCAAGGTGTCGCCGTACCGCAGGAGCGCGCGTCTCGCGGACAACACGGCTACATCTATACTCGCTAATTATACTGGTTTGTATTATATTATGTTTTAATTGTTATTTAAAGGATTGCCTAAGCTACAATTTAATGACACTGAATAAGGAATTTAAAACTCCTATATTTTGTTGTATCTTATTGGAAAGGACTTGTCAAAGATTCTTTATTTGGAACCTTTGGAAGTTCAATATCAATTAAGTTAAAGTCAAATCAAGCATATTATTTATCGAATGTCATTAGTCTCATACATTTTTGTCGATTCCATCAGCTATATCGCCAATCGGTATATACTTTGATTGCCGGAGGCCTTATTTTAGTCTATTTTCTCTTGTCATTTCCTTATAAGGAAATTATAGGGAGGTGAAGTGGATGTGGCAGGGTAGGGGACACATAGGAAGAGGTATTATCCTCTTGCTGTGCGTGTCATCTTCCGTAGATTAAGGGTAGGCAACGCATCTGCAATTGCAGATGTCTATGGGCAGGGGTCGCTTCGGATTTTTCAGCGAAATCCTGGTGGCCACTTGCTCGTTTACCACTTCGTATAATAAAAAATATTTATAGGCAATAATACAACAATGGAGATGGATATAACGGAGTCGTTCGCGGAGGGCGAGGCGTGCGACGCGAGCGGGGCGGGGGCGGGCGCGGAGGACAGCTACCTGGCCGCGCTGCGCACGGTGCGCGCGCGCCGCTCCTACAGGCAGCTCAAACCCCTCACGCTGACACACACTCTTAATGCGAGCCAGCTCTCTCTTAACAGCTCGAATAGTAAGATATAACATTGTTTACACTTTTGAAAGAAAGAAAAAACACACACACACATAGTAGTATAAAATGTGGCAAAAGGAACCAGCTCAGCGATTGCAGGGACGGATTAAACCTTCCCTGAGCTGCTTTTCAGCTTTTATAATGCTAGTTTTGTTTCGCGACTTCATCAGCGTGGAATTAAAAAATATACCCTATGTTACTCGGGGATAATGTAGCTTTATAATGGTGAAAGAATTTTTGATATCGGCACAGTAGTTATTTTAATACATACAAAAATACAAAGTTTTCCTCTATAATCTTACTAATATAATCGAGAACTACTGGGCCGATTTCAATTTTTTTTCACTAGAAAGCTAGATTGTCTCCGTGTAACATAAACTAGAGGTTATTGACTTGTAAACTGCAAGTCCCGAGTTCGAATCCCGCCATCTAACAATGTGTTTCATATGTACATATTTACCCGACGCTTTAATGGTGAAGGAAAACATCGTGATGCATATAACGGTGAAGAAATTCAAAGATATGTGTGAAGTCACGCACTGGGCCAGCGTTGATGGCCTAGTCACAGAACATAGGCTATATTTTTAACTCAAAGCATACAATGTCGTAAGCAACAGTTAGTCTATACTAATATTATAAAGAGATAAACTTTGTATTTTTGTATGTATTGAAATAACTCAAAAACTACGGGGACGATTTCAAAAACTCTTTCAACATTAGAAAGCTACATTATCCCCGAATAACTTAGGCTATAATATTTAATTCCACGCGGACGAAGTCGCTAACAACAGCTAGTATAATATAAACTAACATGTTTTTTCAGGTCGTGAGTGTAACGTCCGTCCGACTGGTACAGTGGTGGGCCGCAAGCGGCGGCCGGAGGAGGGCGCGGCTGCGGCCGAGGGCGCGGCTGCGGCCGAGGGCGGGGCTGTGGCCGGGGGCGAAGGCGTCAAGCGGCCGCGCCTGCTGGAGCGCCTCGCGAGACCCTTCCGCACCACATCCACACCGCTGCCAGCGAGACGCGCCGCTGAGGTACATATACAATTTCTTACGATACAAATAACATAGGAAAAACAACTACAATAGATAGAAAACAGGTCCCTAACACTTAAATGGACAATGTTGCAACACATTTGTGGTTCCTCTGGCATTGCAGATGTCCGTGGGCGTCGGAACAATTAACTTAATTGATCCGCTGCTCGTTTGCCCCCTTCTCCTATAAAAAAAAAATACAAAACAGTAATACATACATTTCCTCAACAGTAATACGTGTCTATTACACAAATATTGAAATTATATGAAACAAAAATCGTGCATTTAAAGGTTTAAAATAGCTTGAAAAACTCCCAGATTAGCAGGAAATTACCGTCGCTAAATAAATTTGAAAAGATCGCCCTTAGATTAACTAGAAAATGACATACATATCAGAGGGCTACCTAAATTACTTTTTAATTGGTTATATCGCCGATGAATCGACAGAAATGTATGAAACTGACAATGACATTCGATCAGTCATGTGATTGTCACGTGTGAGATATCGAATGTCTGCCAGTTTCAAACATTTTTGACGTTCGCTATAGAATCGCTTCGTAGCGAATGTATTGGGTAACCCCACTGTATTGAATAACAAAATGTTTTTCTTAAGTTTACTTAATTTTTTTACATTGTTAGCGCATTTTTTTTTTTAAGAATTTATAACGTAATTACCAAAGATATATTATACTGTAGATGGAACACTCGAAGCCTAAATGTGAGGCATTTTCTTTCACCTCCGGAGGTCAAACGTAGGAAGATTTCTCCTAGTGTTAACCTCTAAATTACATTTGCCGACATAAAAAGTCGACCGAATGTAACCTCTTTTTCTCAAATTTAAATTGTATTTCATAGTATTTACTTAAGTTTAATATTGTAATTAATAGAGACATTTTTAAAACGCTAATTAAAAATGTATAACAACCATAAAACAAAAATAATCTTTGTTAAAAATTGTTTGGATTTAAATTGTTTTAAATAAAATAATAATAATGAAAAACGATAACTAACGTTTTAATGAATGGTTTATTTTATTCTACTGTTTATCTAAAAAACAAAAAAAAACACACAATTTCCCAAACTTGGGAAATTCTTTCATGATACTGGCAAGTTTTTTTTTAATAATTTCTTTCTTGGCACGCTTTTTAACGTCAAATTAGTATGGAGTGCTACCTCTATGTATAATATCTCTTTGGTAACTACGTATTAATATGTATTACCGTGTTAACAGATTGTGGGTATAAACACGGACCTGCCGCAGAGCGCCCCGGTCTCCGCGGAGGACTTCGACCCGGAGACCATCAAGACGGCGCCCACGCCCACTGCGGCGCCCACCGCCGCGCCCACGCCCGCGCCCACGTGCGCCCAGCCACGCGTCCACGCGGACCACACCAAGCGATGTGTTGTTATGTAACGATGTACTTGTTGGCGTTTTGAACAATGTGCGAGAGAAACAAAGATATGATATATAGTGTGAGAGAGAGAAGGTAAGAGCAATAGTTATAGTGTGCGAAAGAGATGGAGATATGTAATATGAGAGAGAAAGAAGCTCAGATCGACTTTTGATAACTTCAATGTGCGAGAGAAACAAAGATATGATATATAGTATGAGAGAGAGAGAAGGTGGGGTCAACTTTTGTTGACTTCAATGTACGAGAAACGCATATTTCGTTAAGTAAGCGAGGAAATAGAAGTATTGTATCAATGTGTGAAAGAGACGGATATATGACGTATAATAAGAAAGAAAGAGATAAATCATTTGTTATATTGCGTGGACGAGACATAGCGATGTCGTATGATAAGAGAGAAAGAGATAGATTATTTGTTTTGTTGTTTGAAAGGTTTAAAGTAGTGTGATAGAGATAGCATTTTTCATAGAGTTGTGAAAAATAAAATGAATAGACAGTCCCCCAAAGTTTTCTTAATATAATAGTTATTTTCAAGGAAATTTATTATATTTTGGAATCGAAACTCAAAATATCCTTTCAGTTTATTTTCTAGTATGACTTATAGCTTGAATATATCAAAAGTGGGGTCGGCAGAGTTTGTGCTAGTTTATGTCGAATTGGATATTTGTATGTCTAACATACTATTGTCTTAGGTTTTTAATAACACCACTGCTTCATTATACCGAGTTCGCGATAAAAAAGAACTTACCCCGAAGTAAAACCTTCTTTTTTATCGCGAATTCGTTCTAATGAAGCCGTAGGACTACTGAAACAGTCCTTTAGCCTTCGAAGATACGCAAATCAGAGACATTAGTCTCGAAGCGACTTAAATATAATATTATAGACGTTTTGTACTTGTTTTTGACATATGTAATTGTGTTGTACAAGTCGCTTAGAGACTGAAGTTGTAGACTTGCGTAGCCCAGAGCCTAAACCCATGGCTTCATTAGACCGACTTCGCGATAAAAACGGAGTTTATCCTTCGGCTTAAGGCCGTTCTTTGCATGACTTTGGTCTAATGAAGCCGTAGGTTTAGAAAGAGCAAAAAAACGTTTTTTTGTATATGTTTCGGTAATCAAAACTCCTGGCTAATAATATTTTTAAGTGTGCTACGCTTCATTAAACTGAGTTTTCGTAAAAAAAATGAGATTTTGGTACGGCTTTATGTCCATTTCTATCGCGAACTCGGTGTAATGAAGCCGAGGCATTACAGTCTAGTATTTTCACATAGTATTTTGACAAAAGTAACAAAATTATGTTCAATTCAATATTGATTAAAGACATACAAAAACATCATTTGTATATAAAAAATGTAGTTTGTAAGTTTAGTTGTTAATCATGTTTTTTAATAGTTTTTAGTTTTTTTTATAAACAATAGTTAGACTAAGACGTTTTTCATGCATTTTTTAATTATTTTTCATACATTTTGGCGACATTACAATAAACTTTACTAAGTTTTAATTCGACCCGGGAATGTGCATTCTCTCAAATATTTAGTTATTTATAAAAACTTGCAATTTTAATACATAAACGATCCTAAAATATGAAAAATCGATAAAAAGTTTGATAAGATTTTAACTATGGACGAAAAAGAGACGGTAGAAAAAAAGATATTTCTTAAAAAAACACTAAAATCGATTTTCAAATGACTATTTGACAAATATGTACATTCAACATTTTGTGTAATTCTACGTCTTCATTAGAACAATGTTACGCCAAAAACGACCTTATGTTAACGCAAAATCTCCGTTTTTTCCGCGAACACTGGTATAATGAAAATAATTTAATTAAAAAAATATCTTTATTTTTGACAAAGGATTGTTAATTATTATTCCAAGTTTTTCAAACTTTATTGCATTTTTTTCTTTGACTTACTAATTTTTGTTTAAAATGTACAATGTCATGACAATACAATAAGACCACCGATTATTGCCATATCTTTTATTTCATACAAATTCACCAAATAGAATGAGATGGACATAGTTAACACTTTAAATACCACTACTCGATTTCGATATTGTCTATGATTTTTTTTTTGTTTTCTTTACATTATTAGATATTTCTAATAAATGCTGAGTATTATTTTTAGATTTAAAATATTGGTACAAAAAATAAACACTTCATGAAATTGTAAAGTAAAATTCACTGCCTCGAATTGCAAATTAAGTTTTTAATAGTTTAAGATAAATTTTGGCTTGGCTAGTATAAGAATGTCCACCCTTTTTGTGGATTATGGATTTAAGATAAATATACGTTGTATTGGATTAAGATTTGACATTTTAAAATGTTTTATAATAGAAGTATTTTTTTTTGTTTCCTTATCCTGTAAAAATATATTTTAGGTTAGAAATCGATGTTTTTACTTCGAATCCAAAAATTGTATCAATTTTTCAACCATTTTTTTTTAAATTTCCTTAGTAATATGTGAAACAGTAAAAAAAATTAACACGTTAAATGCCGTATTCATTTGTATACAAAAGTGCTCACAAAATTTCAATTAAATTCCCTATTTTTCTTCGATTTTAATTAAGTTAGAAAAAAATCATATTTATGTTGAAAGAAATTATTTTAAAAATTTATTAATAAAACGTTTGTGTATAAAATACTGTTTTTTTATTTTTAAACCTTATTAACACATATTAGAGAAACGTAAGATACAAAATTAATGAAGAAAAGTCCATAACGCTATTTTAAAAAAATGATGGTGAATTTTGATCGAATTTCGACAGATGGGCGACCATTACTTTGACGAGAAATATTTTTATAACAGCGCCATCTAGCAATTTTGATATCAACTTTTATACAGTATTAAATAAAATGAATCTTCGTATATAAAATAGTTTAAAATGGTAGTTCAATCCGAATCAAGTTTTTAAGTCAGAATGTATTAGCAACCTTAAACTTTCAAGTGACGACGTAGTGGTCAGTGTGGTGACAGTGCTACTGGCAACATTGATAAAGGTGAGCGCCCACCGCCAAAGAGTAAAGAGGTGAGCGGTCCCATTTTCCACTTTCGTACGAAATTGCATACTTGTGTCGCCACCGACAAAGAGATGTGTGAATAACCTCCTTCTGTTTGAAGTCGGTTAAAAAGAGCTGAAATGTTCTAGAGAGCCGAGGTGTGTCAAATAAGACAGCTGCGTTATGCCGTTGTGCTCGCTTAGCTCAGCTCTTTGTTGGTGGGGACGCAAGCACATTAGAGGGCGCTCAGCTCACCATTTCTCGCTCATTACTTTTTTTCGGTGTGCGCTCAGCTTTAAGGTGGCAAACGCGGGTGAAACTTTCAATATAACATGCATTTATATATCAAGATTTTAATTAAAGTAATTTTATTAATTTTAAGTGTATTTTATTTTCACTTTACCAATTCCTGGCTATAGATTACCACTGGCATGTTACCACGCAACTCTAAATACTAGAACTATGTAAAATTACGATACTTATTCAATGTCAATTTTCTTCATTCTTAACTTTTCGGTGCTATAAGTAAATATATTTACAGCCCTAATTAGGCTAGGAAATAGAAACCTTGTCACGTTGCGTAGAAATCATTTCTTAAAAAGGCACTCGATTTCATAAGAAAATCGTATCGTTCACGTGTCGTCGCTTATAAAACTTTATGATAATCGTCAGGAGTCAGTACCAAATTATGACAAACAGCAACAGTAAACGGCCAATCTATTCCAGTCGGTGTTTGACCGGCGACTGAGGACGACGTATATGTGAGTTTGATTTTTTTATTACGTTAAACATCGCGTCTTTGTTAGTGAACGTTTTTGAATCTTATTTTTATTCGATGTTAACTATTAAGTAATAAACTTCGTAAGTAACATCTGTTAGTAACTTCGTAAGTAAGTTGTAATGTTACGGTTTCTCGTAATAATGTGAAAGTTGAGATAAAATTGATTTTATAAAGTTTCTTATGATTTTAATAGATTGTATGCAATAAACTTTTTTGGACGGTTTAATTTCGCAAACAGAGCTTGCAATAAATACAGTTTTGTAACATAACTGAAGGTATTGAAATATTTTAGTTACAATAGAGTTGAACCTGGATTAGCGATAGTCTACGGGACTGCGATATATGTTTCGATTATAGAGGTTTGTCTCTAATCCAAGTGTCTCGCTTATGGAGGTAGCTCGTTTATCCAAGTTTGAGTGTAATTAGTTTTACCGCGGCTTCACTCGATTTGTGCTAGGTAAGGTAGGATATGATGAAGTGCCTACATACTTTTTTAAAAGTGGTTCTTAAGTTATTTTGCTTTAAGTTTGTATGTATGAAAGATGTATTGATCTATTAGGTCGGTTTAATTTTTTCCGACTGTTCTTATAATTAATTATTTGTTAATTTTTATTAGACAAAGTAAAATTTTGGAGTGAACCATAATTGCAATCTGCTTTCGCATAGATGGCGTCTAGGTATGTCGGTGGTCCAAGATTTTATTGGGTTATTCGGAAAGTCATTTCGTTTTTTTGATGGAAATTGTAGACAATTCTGCCTATACTGACAATAGTGCCAGGTCTGAGTATGTCATTGTATCCCATTCAAGCTGTAGAAGCTATTGGCGAGTGACAAAACTTTATTTCGTATTTATCAGCTTCAACCAGCCTTCAAAACTTGAAAACTCTTCGAGTATCAAGGTCGTTGTCGACGGTGCATGCTCTGACCCTAAACCAATTAACGCTGGTGTCCCACAGGGCTGCGTACTATCGCCCACCCTGTTTCTTCTGCATATCAATGACCTGTTGCAATACAGTAACGTCCATTGCTATGCAGACGATAGCACGGGTGATGCTCTGTACACGGCCCGCGCTAATGTTTCTCGGGAAAGCGTCTACGAGTACCGGAACAAACTTGTGTCCGAACTGGAGACCCTTTTGGGTAATGTCTCGTATTGGGGTCGACAGAACCTTGTCGAGTTCAACCCCAAGAAGACACAAGTTTGCGCGTTTTCCGCCAAAAAAGAACCCTTCGTCGCTAACCTCAACTTCGAGAGCACTCCCCTGGTAGCCTCAGCCAACATCGGTATCCTCGGCGTTGACATATCGGGCGACGTCCAGTTCCGCGGTCATCTGGAAGGGAAGGCTAAGTTAGCCTCCAAGAAGCTTGGTATACTCGGCAGAGCGAAGCAGTATTTCACGCCAGCCCATCGCCTACAGTTGTACAAGGCGCAGGTTAGGCCACATATGGAATACTGCTCGCATCTCTGGGCCGGAGCTCCGAAATACCAACTTCTTCCTTTTGACCGTGTGCAACGACGTGCGACCCGAATCGTTGACGACCGGGGTATTACCGATCGGCTTGATTCATTGGCTCTGCGAAGGGACATCAGTTCCCTTTGCGTTTTCTACCGCCTATACCACGGGGAGTGTTCCGAAGAATTGTTTGGAACGATCCCTGCCGCTGAGTTCCGTCATCGTACGAGTAGGCAGAGTGCCAACTTTCATCGACACCACCTCGATGGTTGGCATTCCACAACGACGAGGTTTTCGCGCAATTTTTTACCTCGCACGGCCGCGTTGTGGAACACTCTGCCCTCAGCGGTATTTCCAAACGGTTACGACTTAGGGGCATTCAAGAAAAGAGCGTACTCCTCCCTCAAAGGCCGGCAACACATCTGCGGTTCCTCTGGCGTTGCAGGTGTCCGTGGGCGTCGGATCAACTAACTTAGGCGATCCGCTGCTCGTTTGCCCCCTTCTCATATTAAAAAAAAAACATAAAAATTGCCGGATGGAAATTTAGCGAACCAGTTCTGGCACTGGCGTACTGTCAACACACCTTCTCCATTCACATCGGTCAATTTCTTTCTGACTTCAACAGCATTTTTATCCTTTCTGTAGCAAAACATAAAATAAGTCGAAAATTTTGCTTTTCGCTCTCCATATTTAAAAGGGCACCAACCAAAAACTATAACGTAGAATTAATTGAAACTTTTCACAAACTAGCCTTGTTATATGAGCTTTCAAAGCATATAATAATTAAACGGCTTAAGTGAGAATTTGGGTGCAAAAAATTCAATTAAATCCTCTATCCGGAAAAAACGAAATGACTTTCCGAACAAGCTAATATTTCGAAACAGCGTCAAAAATTAAATTAAACCATTTATGACATAAGCACTTCTTAAGCTTATCTCATGTCTTAAAATAAAACGTTGAGTCACATTCAAAAACAGCTGTCCAAGTTGGTTACTTGTCTGTGAGTCATTGTTGTACAAACTTTGATATGCAAAATTTGACAATGAATATTTTAATAAGTTAAAATATTGATAATATTTTTTTTAATTTTTCAATCCCAAAAATAGTTCAAATATCCGAAACAGCGATGCCACCGCTGCCCATAGATTTCCGCATCGCAGTTGCGTTGCCTATTATAATCGATGGCGTCGTACAGAAAGATATTTTCCCTTCATATGCGCCCCTCCGCCAAATTAGAAATTTCTAGTTTCCTCATAAACAATCAGATCTTTTCCTTTCATTATTTATTTCTTTCCTTGATTATTTCATAAACATTGAAATGTCAAAACATCGCGTGTCTAGTTGCCTAGCTATCAGTAGACCTATGACTAAGAACTAGGGCTGTTAACACTACCTGAGCAGTGGCAAAAAACTGTCAATGACCAACCCTTACCTTCATAGCAGATAAAGATGACTTCTAGGACTCGACACCACCACCACATACCACCTATAGACATATCCCGTAACTCTAATATGGAGCAAGATTTGAATAATTCGTGTCAAATAGTAAGAAGTGACAGCCCTAGACATAAACGGGGAAAGAACCGTATCTAATTGTATCTTATTATCTATTGTTATAGTTATAAAATAGCCGCCATTATCCGACAAACGCAGGAGATAATCCAAGGTTGAAATCTATACTACTTCAAAAGTGTTGCAATGGCGGAAAAAACATTGAAGGATAGTCGTGGTGATGTTCTATTACTAATTAAATCTTGCAATGTTTAGTGACGATAATATCAGACGTATTCGCGTCGGCGGGGGCACTGCCACGCCCCCAGATTATAGTACACTTTCTCAGTACCATTTACGGAGTATTTTTAACTTGAACTCCAAAGGGCGTTATTACTGATGAACCGTTATGACCAAAATAATTTGACAAAAGTTATTGGCGGATGTTTTTCTCCTCTGAATCTCATTAATATAACGGTCAAGGCAATTTATGTACTTGATGCAAAATAAGTTACTTAATTGGGCAGATATTTTATGCGGTTCTTTGACCCCTTTATTTATCGAATTTTCTTACCATCCATTGCTTAATGAGATATATTCAAAGGTTTGTTTTTGGCGCAGTCTTTACTTGATTACATGATTACAATAGAAATCTTATCAAGAATGATTTGTAACTTTTATGGGATGTGTCGAATATTGTAGGTTGTTATGTTGATTTATTGAGCATTAATTATCGAAATAATGTATGATTTAATTAGCAAAGCATACACGAGCCACCGAATAGGAGGGGACGCACAGGTAGAGAAATTATCCTCTTGCCGTGCGTCTTCTCTGTAGATTAAGGGTAGGCAACGCGACTGCTATTGCGGATGTCTATGGGCAGCGGTCGCTTCGCTATTTCAGCAAATCCAGGTGGCCGCTCGCTCGTTTGCCACATTATAATATAAAAAAGGAAGAGGTTATTCCCAGAGTTTAGTTCTTATGGAACAAATTCACTGATTTTGTAAATAGCCGTAAATATGCTTAAAGTTTTTGATAAATCAAATAAGAATCCAGCTTATGTTTGATTTTTATTTATCTTTTAAAACTATGCCTTTACTTAGATGATTTATGAATGTGGAGGGGTACGCCAGTAGTAGGTAGGTAGGAAGAGATGGATCGCGTGAAAGGTGATTTGTTAAACAAGGGTGTGAATGAGATGGCTGAGGATAGATTAACGTAGATGACAAACATCTGGTGCACCGATACTATAGCCTTGTTCGCACCAAGCGAGTATTTTAGTCGAGTAGCATTTATCTGTACAAAGGATTTACTACTGTTCGGACTCGTTTAAGCCTAAACCTACGCACTAGGGTAGTAATTTAGTAACTAAACGTGTACGAACAGCAACATTTCAGTAGAATAGATTAGTACATCCTATGTTCACATACTTGCTACTCGACTAAAATACTATCCTAGTGCGTACAAGGCTTTACAGGAGTAGGATAAGTGGAGATGATAATGATAACCTTTACTTAAGTACATGTTATCTGCTAAATAATTAAAGTGATATGTAAAAATTTGCCTTTATATAATACGTTTTAAAAAACGGTTAATATTCAGATTTATTTAACATTTCGTACATAATGTAACCGGTTGACTTATAAGATAGAATTAAATTGAATATTTGCATGATTTGACAAAGTTCAATGCACTATCTGGTTTTAATTTGAATAAGAGTGGGGGCGCTGTCAGCTTTGTGTTTGAGTTACGGTTATTTTACTAAATTGAATTTTTAAAAGGAAGTTTGTCTTGTTTTTAAAAGCTTATCTTATCCCATTGTTGATTAATCATTCTGTTTGTAAAACAAAGATAATAAAACGCTTTTCTACGAGTGTTTTCTGAATATAAAATAATAATTAACTGGAGAATACTGCAAAGGCGAGTAGTTTTAACCCAAAGGAAGCAGCATATTAGTAGAACAATGTCAATAAAACAAAGGTTTTATCCTTTAGAATTTGGAAACTTACATGAACTAACGAAATTGACATAAAAACGGGATAAAAAATAGGCGCTAATGAGCGACCATTTAATTTACGCCCACGGGACAAATAACTTGTCGATCTATAAGCCGTAATATTTTATATTTATTTTGACATATTTTTTGCCGCGCAACGATTAAAAACAAATTGGCATGACAGATGTGACGTGAAATGTCGTTTGGAAATGTCGACCAACGTGAATTGGTTTGTGATCTCAAAGCGCGAGGCGAATATTACCGCTGTTTATGTTTGTTTGTTTGTTGGACGTTGATATATTGATTATTAAGATGTTCCCTACACACAGAACATGGGTTTAGTGACCACAGAGTAAATATTTGGTGAGTTACATACCTTTTTCCCGGTCAATTTTTCTATACGTACGAAATGCATCGATGATTCTTCCCTTCCAAGTTGATTCATGGTATGGCAATAAATTTTACCCGATAGATGTCGTGACTAAAATTAGAGAAGTTATTTAAAAAAAACATGTTGATCTTAAAAAGCACACTGAAATTAATTTTATTTGGGATCGACCAGTTTAACATGTATTCGAGCTTCGACCGTTGTGTCAGGTTTTTTTTAAATTAAAACTGGACAAAAATGTCCGTTATTCAGCCAATTAATGGGTGCTATAAATAATTTTCTATAAATACCACAAACAGTAGTAAATTATTAACGTTAAAAAATGTAAAAAATTTTGATAAGTATTTTTTTAAATAAATTAGCATTCAATAGAAAAAACACGTGTAAGAATCAACACCTACTTGGTTTGAATGAAAACTTGATAATATTTGGGCCCTTTATCCTCAATCATAGCCTTTTACTTTAAGTCTAAGTGACCAACTTAACTGGAACTAAGTGTAGACATATTTGCAATAACAAGAAACATAATTAAATTCATAATAATGTTATGTTGGTAACGAAAGCTTAAATATCTATCACTAGCTTTTGCTCGCGACTTCGTCTGTTTAGAAAAAAATGTCGAACCTATTTTATTCAGTGATAATGGGGCATTCTAATAGCGAAAGAATTTTTAAAACAACCATGTAGTTTTTGAGTTTATTACATACAAAAATATAAAGCTTTCCTCTTTATATTATAAGCATAGACTTGTATTACGTCCAACATATATTATCATAAACTGCATTTTTTCAATTAAGTGAAATGTAAGGTAAAAAGTATAGTTAACTGCAGCAATAAGAGGCAAGAAATTAACAAGCTTTTTGATGGGATTTGTTCGACTTTCTTGGATTTAATGCACTTCTTACTCGCTTATTACGATAATAATTGCAGTAAGATATAACCTGGTATACTTTTTATACGTTTTACTATGTTAAGAACATTATTTTAATGGTCATTCAATTTAATATGATTTTCGCAATGATCAGCTGATCAACCGTCAGATTTCATCGCGTTGTGATTTTAAGACAAACTTTTCGTGACCAAAAATACATTGTATTTTATACAACAGTATAGTTTATTTTTAGTCTACGTGTATTTTTCTTTTAAATAAAGTGTCTGAATAAGTGATATATCGATAATGAAGGCTGAAAAATAAACTTAATATTCACATTAAGTATTGTAAACAAGTGTATGTTCCACGCATCGTGAAGGCTAACTGGTGTGTTCGCATTCGATCTAGGTCTCACTTGTATGACCTAGTTTTCCTTATTTTATGCATTCTTAAAGCTATATTATTGATGCTAATTGGGTCCGCGTGTATGTGACGTTTCTATTTATATAGTTAATAAATATCCGTTCGTTATTTTGTATAGTAAGAAAGTTTTTGCAAAGCTTAAGACATAACTTAAGACAATATTAGAATAATAGCATTTCTGAGATCATACAGAATTTAGCTATTTAATTGATAAAAAAGGTCAAAAAGTATTTTCGCATTTGTAATTTCACATGTAAAAAAAAACAAAAATCCCGCGCGAAAGTTTGCTTTATAATGTTACATATTATTCTTATAAATTCACTTTGTAAAATAATTATCAAATCTGTACTCATAACATAGATAAGTAATTAATTTGATTAAATTAAAAATAAACATGCAGATAAAGATAATGTAAATATGAATTTATTAAAATTACATTGGCTATGATAATTAAAGATGGCGGACGCCCACATGCTGGTATTTCAGGATTCCAGGTCAATATTACCACTTTACAACTTTTTATTATGCTATAAAAATATTACTTTTTATATTGTCATGCAACATAGTCTAGCGAGCAGTGTTAGTTTGTGTTTGTGACTGGCTGGTGCCATATTGTGTCTGTCTCGGGGTTCCACAGATTATAAATAGGTATACATAAATGTATTTACCTTAGTTATTCAAATAATAGACTATATTAACATAGTATTTCTTATTCAAATTAATTTTATTTTTATGTTAGTCGTAAATATTTTTGAAAAAGTTTATGCCGTAATTCTACTTAGTACAAAACAAAAGATTTTACGCTCAGAGTTGTTAAGAGGTCTCCCTAAGCTTAGATTTAGTCTTAGAGATCTTTACTAAGGCACTTCGTAACCGGTCAATAACTTTGAATATATAGTTAAAGTGGTAAAAAATATATTTAATTAAAATAGTACTTCAAATGTTTATCACACGTGCACGATTTGGTGTCAATTTGATTAGATAAATAGATACGCCTAAAATTAAATATTGAAGAGAAATAACATTCGAGTGAGTCAATGAAACTAAATTAAATAAACAGATTATTCCAAACTAATTAGGTAATACTAAACTGTCATAATTTTGAATTGCCTTTTAGGTCTTCGCACAGCCGGAAAAAAAAACTTTTTATAATCGGTTATTAGTACTATAATATTTTGTCTTTGCAGATATCAAAATGCGATGGTCAGGATGTCTTGCGGTCCTGCCGGTGTTGGTCCTGCAGGCGGTCCTAGCAGAGTACCTCCTGCCGGGCGACGTGGTCCCCAAGCATTACGATGTGAGGCTCATCTTCGACGTCGATCCGAGGACTAATTACAGCTTCTTTGGTGTTGCTGATATCTTGGTAAGTTTATTTTAATGGCACTTACTTATATATTTTTTAAAATTTGTATTGAAACTTATTGTTGTCTCTATTTTATCAAA
This sequence comes from Papilio dardanus tibullus, assembly GCA_013186455.1. Taxonomy (NCBI): domain Eukaryota; kingdom Metazoa; phylum Arthropoda; class Insecta; order Lepidoptera; family Papilionidae; genus Papilio; species Papilio dardanus. The sequence continues at coordinate 72,990 of QDHC01003332.1, read as the reverse complement.
GAGAATGACAGAGTGAAATTCTGTGGTTAACGTGACAAAGAATATTGGTCCAGACAAGGAAAACCTTGTGAAGTTTCTGCTCAGAATTACAATAACTATCCTTAACAATACATTGTGAATATAAATGTTCTTATAAATTAATTGAAATGACACCCTATGACACTGCGGGAAAAAATACGAATCCAATGACATCTCGAACGACAAAATGAGCCAAGCCATTTAGGCTCCAAGAGGTCAAGAAGTTGCAAAATAGTAGTTATGTAGATGTATGTACGGAGTTTGTAGTATCGAGACAGCGCTAATTTGCTATCTCTACTTACGTGTCAATCACACAGGCGTGAGTGTTTTAAATTTCTGTTAAAATATGTGAATACCAGTCTTGTCATAAAGGAAGAATGAATTCAAGTGATATTTATGATTGTAAACTATTTTAAGTAGCAATTAATTTAAGCAATGTAAAGAATGTGCACTCTACTGCCGGTTTTACTAACTTGCAATTTTTCGTATAAATTCTATTGAAAAACACTTGGCACGTCCGCACCAAGGGTACTCATACAATAGACGTGTCAACTCAAGTACTTTAGTTTACTCGTAGGCTGCCTAGACAAAGACATTGCCCAATATAGACTTAATATCTTTCAAAGATATTTAGTACATAACCTACTTTCTATGGTCATTGTGAGGCCGACCACGTCTGCAGCAGGTCGTGTGCCGCTCACTAATACAGACGGTGAAATCTTTTGCAAGGTTAATAATTAAGGCTGTATGTCACTGTCAAATTAAATGCCGCCCGATTTTATGCCTAGGCAAATTGTAAAACGGGCGTTATATCGAACGTTACTCACAAAGGGATAGGGTGTATAAGAGATATGTCCACATAATCAGAGCTTTTCCCCTTTTTAAGCCTACGGCTTCATTAGGCAGAGTTCGCGCCAAAACGACCTTACGCCGAAGCAATTCTCTGTTTTTATCACGAACTCGGTCTAATGAACCCTTAAGCCTTGTTCGCACCAGTATAGTATTTTAGTCGAGTAGCAAGTATAATTTATCTGAACAAAGGATTTACTACTGTTCGGACTAGTTTAAGCCTAAACCTACTCACTAGGATAGTAATTTAGTAACTAAACGTGTCCGAACAGCAACATTTTAGTAAAATACATTAGTAAAACCTTTGTTCGGATACTTGCTACTCGACTAAAATACTATCCTAGTGTGTACAAGGCTTAAACGTGTCCGAACAGCAACATTTTAGTAGAGTAGATTAGTAAACCCTTTGTTTGGATACTTGTTACTTGCTACTCGACTAAAATACTATCCTGGTGCGTACAAGGCTTTAGGGTAAGATAGTATTTACCGACGTCAGGAGGTGTGTAATGTAACATTAGCATGTTACATGGCGAACTTTCATGTTTCATGCCGTAACACTAGGGTCTGTTAAAGTAAGTAACCAATTTAATTTTCTGTTCCCCGCCCTTCTCCCTTTCTCATCAAACAATATATATTCAAGTAGGTATTAGCGTAACGTTATACGTAAATAACGTATTCAGGATAACGAACTCCACATCTGTCATCTTTTCATGACAATGACGTGTGGGCGTAGCAAAACCTTATGCTTTAATTCAAAACCTGTTCGTTGACCTCATGAAAATACATTTTGTAATATTTTTGTTGTACTCTCTATTGTTGCTTTTGAAGAAGTTATTCTAACTGTTATAGCTTAGAAGAAAATACCACATTTATCCCAAACAATTAATTTTTCGCCCAACTTTAACCGACTTTACTGAAAAAACTGTAACTCTAGTTTGGCAAGTAGCGTTAAAAGTTGACGCAATTATTTCTTACATTATAAGGAAAAAATAATTTTCTACAATAATTGCAGTTTTGAAAAAACTTTTTATCTACTAAAATAATTTTGGTGACATGAAAGGTCGCATTGCCACTTTCAATTTGAGTGGAAGGAAGAGTCATCCCATGAAGTGCGAGTGAGACAGATACTAACACTTTCGAGAGAGATTTTTCTTAGGATGAATTTTCCTTTAAATTAAACAATTATTATTTGGATGTTGCAATTTATTATAAAAGATGTTGGAGCTTTCCTTCAGATGCAATACAAGCATATCTTCCTAATAATAACCTGCCTATCACATGGACAGATCTTTTATTGTTGATAAACTCCATTGTTTCCTAATTCTTTGCTAAAGCTTGGCTAAATTTTCAAAGTAAACTTTCACTACTCCCCGTACATCACATAATTAAAATAAATAACTTTAAAAATATTCAATTATAGATGTAATAAAATATAATACAAATTGTAACTATAGGTTTCAAAGATGATTTATTTTTGAACGCTTGTTTCAGAAATTGAAATAAATAATCAACTTTAATTACAACAAAAAATATAGTTTCAATTTCTAAATTTGTCAAATCCTTGGCTCTTTTTACAGGTTACAAGTGTTAGAACAGTGTGTACCTTTAAAAAGATAGAATCTTTTTTGGGATATAAATGTGTTTGTGTTGCCACTATTTTTTTTTTCTTATTACAATATAAAATTAATCAATCATGTCTATTTGATTATTTTGTGAGATCATCATCATCGTTTTCTGAATCTTCTTCAACTTTAACTTCAACTTGAAAGTGAGGTTCAATATTATCTGTTAAAGATGAAACTCCTAATCTTGGATCAGTTCCGAACACCGCTTTATACGGTGTATTACTAGTTGATAATTGGTAAGATGAATTAATTTGAAATTGTACAAAATAACAACCTAATGACCAATTTGTTGAATTATTATCGACCATCCACGCTTGTAGCATGTTTTTTATATCTTGTTTTGAGGTTCCTATGCTTTCCTCCGCATCTATTGATTGTGCTTGTACAACTTCACATGCCGGCCACATTTTTGTAATTTCCTTAAGTATAGACGTAGTTAACTCTATCCCGCCACAACTTTGTAACATATGAGGACAACCAATTTGTAGAAATATTTTTAATATCTCTAAAGAAACTTCTTTAACTTCATTACTTTTTAATGGTCTTAAAAAACTAAATTTAGTTGTTAGATCCAAGTATTGCATTAACCATTTGTATTCATCGTCAGGGATCATTTGGAAATCTAAAATATTTATTTGTCCGCTCTGGTTGAAGTTGTCTGGAAGTAACGGTTTTAGAGAAACAGGGGCCGTTCTAGCAAAGTACCTAAGATTAGTTTTATGTAATACACAAACTCTACAAAGATCGAGAAATATTTTAATAGCAAAAATTGGTATCATGTATTTATTTCTCAATGTGCTGACAATCTTGTCTCTCCTGCCGTGGCTGGTCGCGAGGTGGGCGTCCAGGATCTTCTGATAATAATCCTCAGTTGGAATCATTTCCAATCCTGGCTGAGATTTATCTTTTCTTTTAAGAAATAATACCTTATGATTACCAACTTTAACTACGTCGTATTTATGTGCGTGGTGGTATTGTTTATTCGTTGCTCGTATGCCTTGGAATTTTGCTTTATTGTACTCTTCTAATAATTTAATAACATTTTCTATTCTTTCTCTCGTCCATCCTAACTTTTTACTATGAACGCTGTGTGCTTTGTAATAGTTTTGTACTTTTGTGTTAAATTCTTCTTTATCGACGACTGGTAATTCAGAGTTTAACGAAGGCTCCGCTTTAATCGACATTGTTAATTTAATATCTTACAAAATACACCAAAAAGTGTGTTACGGTTTTCCACACGGTAATTTTCCACTCCTGTTTGCTAACTATATAATAAAACATAGTTTAAAAGTTTCAATTACTCTTAATAGAAAATAATTAATTAAAAACATTGGTTTGTTTACGATCAGTGATTGAAATATGACAGATATGTCTATTTAAGCTTTATGTCACCGTCATTCGACGGCGGGACGTCACGTTCGACCAATCAGAACCCGTTATAAGAATGCGTTCCGTTTAACGTCTATTTTGTGTCTATTCAAAATCGCTAGCTATAAACTATACACAATCGCGGAAGGTTTGAAATAACAATTTTCTGACAGATACTCTAACTATGGTTAATTTTAGGTAATAATATAATTTAAAGAACAAGGTTTACTAAGAAAAATGTTCCATGCAAATTATACGAGTACAACAATAACAATTTAAACCAAAAATTGCGTATTTCTAACGTGTATAAAATTGGAAATATGTAATAGTTAGCATGAAGCGTGACATTGCTTTCGTCTGAAGCTCAGATTTGTCACGGTAGCACGCTCTATTTCCTTGGCCTTTCAATGCACTGTTATCAATCACATCCTTGCAGCTGCTTCAAAGATATTGAGAAACATATCTTACGTAAGAAAACTGGTTGAGAAAGTTGCTTAACATGATATAACTAAAAAGTATTCACAGTAGTTTGTAACTAAGACAAACTATGTAGAAATGGTTTACGCTACCTTATTTTTATTATCTCTACACGAAATTAGGAATTATTATATGCCGGATGTAACGTAAATGTTTAACTATGTAATTGCTTGGAAATTTAGTATTATATTTAACTTTCAACAACTCCATAATGAGCCGAAATAGTTGAAAAATATGAGATCTTTTCTTACCACCAAGAACATAAGGATTTAAAGGCCGAATTCTGAAACGTATCCATTAAGCGACGCTAACAATTTAATATACGTCAAAATGTTAATGTAATATGCAGTAGCTTGATCTTATCATTTAAGGCGCTGGTATATTAAATGTAGTTTCTGTGTTCGGCTGTAAATCTGACTGTATGATAATAATTCAATCTTTGCCTTACAGTTGGACGTAAAGAAAACAACTTCGAAAGTAGTTCTGCACGCTCAAGATTACACAATAGCAGAGGATAAAGTGGTCTTCTTGGGTGGTGGTGACTCACCAGTCGCTACTTCTGTCAAACTCAATGATACATACAACTTTCTTACTATAACATTGAATAAGGATCTTCTAGAAGGTTCTAGCTATCGCCTGCGGATACCGTTTTATGGAAATTTGAAGATTGGACTTGATGGTGTCTATATTAGCACTTATGTTAATAAGAAGTCGAAACTTAGAGAGTGAGTTTTATAATCTTTTAGTTTTTTTACGGTCACCAGTTAAAGGCCAGTTCCACTATCGTAAAAATCGAAAAACAGTAGAGGAAACGACCGTATAATTGGTCACTTTGAAGGTCTATTTACACAGTTTTTAATGTTATAGACTCTTCTACCATAAACTACTATTTTTTATAAGTAATTAGATTTTTATTAAAGTTGAATAATCATCTTTTATTCTATATTATAATATACGCATAGTAGACCGCGCAAAGGTACAAAATCATTGAAATTGGCTTCTTTATATGAATCTTCTAGAAGACGTTTTTAATTTTGTGTGTACTTGTAGGTATTTGATAGCGACTCAATTTGAAGCGATATCAGCCCGCAAAGGTTTCCCGTGCTTCGACGAGCCCGTGTACAAGGCGACCTTCAAACTGAACATTGGTCATCATGAGGAGTTCACAGCCGTCTCTAACATGCCCCTGTTTAATACTACTGCTGTCAAGTGAGTTCATACACTACAAAGCGATTCGATAGCGAACGTCAAAAATGAATGGAACTGACGTTCGATATCTCACACGTGAGAAGCACATGACTTATCGAATGTTATTGTCAGTTTCATATATTTTTGCCGATTCCATCAGCGGTATCGCCAATCGAAAGATACTTTCGATAGCCCCCGGTCTAGACGATAGTGATAATTTCATCAGCTTTTTTAATATTGCTTCTATATATATATTTTTGCTGTAATAATCTCGTTTTTATATTTACAGTGTCCTTGAAGACGTATGGCCTTGGGAAACGATTGCGAATAAATTTAGGTGAGTAAAAATATATTTAAAATTGTGCGACTATTTTAATCATAATAAATTAAATCAGCTAGTTAACCTAGTTCTGCAGTAGGTGCTGTAATTGTAGGTATTTACTTAATTAAATTATTTTGTTACTTCTCTTAGGAAGGACATAGCTAATTTCGTATGGGACCAGTTCGAGAACTCAGTGCCCATGTCCACATATCTGGTGGCATTTGTGGTATCGAAGTTCGCTTATGTGGAGAGTCCACCGGAACTCGCTAACACCAAGTTCAGGATCTGGGCGAGGAGTGATGCTATAGATCAGGTAATAGGAATAATATCCACGTTTAAAGTGATATATTGCATACAATTAAAGCCTTGCGCGAACAAGGATAGTATTTTAGTCGAGTAGCAAGTAGCATTTATCCGAACAAAGGATTTACTACTGTTCAGACTCGTTTGAGCCTAAATCTACCCACTAGGACAGTAATATAGTTACTAAACGTGTCTGAACAGCAACATTTTAGTTTAGTAGATTAGTAAATCCTTTGTTCGGATACTTGCTATTAGCTACTCGACTAAAATACTATCTTGGTGCGTACAAGGCTTAAGGGCAAAAATGAATTTAACCTCGCAAATCGTCATAGTGACATTTACTGTCAATGTCAGTTTGACAGGCAGACGCCATAGATTATTAGAATGTTATTTTCAGATGGTAAAATTCAAACCGATTTGACAGAGAAAAGAAGAATTAAGAAGCCTTTTTTGTTTACTACTTGCTTTAAAAAAATATATAAAAAAAGTTTATTAGCAAACTGTTATACATAAGACGAAGTGTTCAGCGCCCTCGCACTAGGCGTCTATTAATTGGAGACCAAGCATGTTAAACTACAATAAAATTAATTTAGGAGTATTTCAGATGTCTATTATCTATGGCTCGCGATCGTCCTAACATTAATTAGCTTTATTTTAAAATATTTAACTATAATACACTATTTCTTGTTTCCTTTAGACAGCATATGCTGCGAATTTAGGTCCTCGCGTCCTCTCCCACTTCGAGCGCTGGTTCAACGTCTCCTTCCCGCTGCCGAAGCAGGACATGATAGCTATACCTGACTTCAGCGCGGGCGCCATGGAGAACTGGGGACTGGTCACGTATAGGGAAACAGCGTTATTGTATGACAGTCAACAATCTTCTTTTTTGAATAAAGAAAGAGTTGCCGAGGTGAGGAAAAGTTTATGACTGATTACTAGAATGTAAACTACCCGTAAATATGCACCTTCGCCTTAAATGGGCTCACGCGTAAATTCTTAATTCCATTAATATATTTACGCGCTTACCCGAAGCTTATAAAGCAAAGTGTTAAAAATTCGTTTCAGTATTCGGCTGTTAGTATTGATTAAAAAAAATAAACTGGGAAACTGTCTAAATAACTATTAAGTTACTGTGAATACAGTTATTAATTATCAAAAGAAAAATTTGCTAGATTTTATAACGAAAGAAAGAGTAAAATATTTTTTGCATCGTCTCAGATTTTTTTTCTAATTTTTAACCGACTTCTATTTTTCAAATAAATAACCTGATATCATATCTCAAGGTGTACTTTATTAATGAAAAAAAAAACAAGTATTTGGAGTATTTTTGTTGTTATATTCAATAACTAGCTGTTGTGCGCAACTTCGCCCGCATGGATTATAAAAATATAGCCTTTGTTACTCGGTATAATGTAGCTGTCCAATGGTGAAAGAATATTTGAAATCGGCCCAGTAGTTCTTGAGTTATTTCAATACAAACAAAAAATCAAAAATACAAAGTTTCTCTCTTTGTCCTATTAGTATAAATTTAAACTTTTTAATATTTTCAACTAATAATCAAAGCTATTCTCAGGTAATAGCTCACGAGTTAGCCCACCAATGGTTCGGTAACTTGGTAACAATGAAGTGGTGGTCGGATCTGTGGCTGAACGAGGGCTTCGCGACGTACGCGGCGTCCGTCGGCGTGGCCGCCGCGGAGCCCGCCTGGCGCGCGGACCGGAGCTATGCCGTCGACAATATACTCTCCGTGCTCAGTCTGGATGCTCTCGAGTCCTCGCACCCGGTGAGACCTGGCATTAACTTAACAGTGGTAGTGCCCGTTTTAACATCACCGCACGAATGAGCTGGCTCGCCCGCTGACACACCACGACCACACAGAAGACAGGCGTCAAATGGAAGCTTATCCTTTTGCTGTGCGTCTCTTCCCCCGTAGACTAAGGGTAGGCAACGCATCTGCAATTGCAGAAGTCTATGGGCAGCGGCCGCTTCGCTATTCCGGCGTATATAGGTGGCCGCTTGCTCGTTTGCCACTTTATAATATAAAAAAAATTACATGGCTGGCTAATTTTGACGTCAAAATGAAAAGTATTTCGCACCTTTTAAGATTTTTTTTAAGAATTACTTATCGACGCCATCCTATTAAAGTACACGTAAACTACAAGACAATTTGTCCCTCATATATTTTTTAAAATTTCGTTTAGTAACGGTTTAATTTTAAAGGTGCGATTTCTCGTCTTAACCATTTTTAATGGGCTAATGTGCCCATATTTTAAGGAAATTCAATAAATAGATTCTATACATGTTTGTAAATCATTTCATAATGTCAATCTATTGCAAAATTTTGACAAGAACAAAGGTTCTCAAACTTTTAACACGTAGACCCCTTCATTAGTTTCAGTGACCCCTTGCAACTTTCATCAACTTGTAAAATTTCAACTTTATATACCGTCACAGTATCTCCAAGTCCTCCGTAGAGCCCAAGAAGTCCCATTAGTTCAAGTCCAGACCCTAAGGTCAATTTGATTAATACTAGCCCTTATAGATTTTTTTTAAATTACTTTTAATATTTGTAGGTGTCAGTACCAATAGACAATCCGAAGCGTATCTCAGAGATCTTCGACGAGATCTCGTACCGCAAGGGTTCCACCATCATCCGTATGATGACCATGTTCCTCGGCGAGCACGTCTTCCGCGAGGCCATCAATAAGTAAGTTATCACAGAATTTCAGGTCTTTAAGTTATCGTATACTCGTGAACTCCTGGTTCACCCAACACCGGAGCATCGCCGCGTCTTGAGACTCCTTTCCATTTTCACTTACTATTACTTTTACTTACTTATTTTTTTGTGTTGAATAAAGTAGCGACAAATAACTAGCGTTTGACTGCGATTCCATCTCATTTCAATAGCTGTTCTGATATTCTTCATCTGCTTCGAGGACCAATAATTCAGGGATAATGTTTTCTATAACCAGTTACCTAGTGAAGCACTCGTACGGCAACGCGGAGCAGGACGACCTGTGGGCGGAGCTGACAGCCGCCACGCAGCGTCACGGCGGACTGTCACGCAATGTCACCGTCAAGCAGGTCATGGACACCTGGACCACGCAGACTGGATACCCTCTCCTTACTGTTAATAGGGATTATGGTGATAATTCACTCACCATCTCACAGGTAACTATAGACTGGTAGATTTATCCCAACTGGAGGGTATTCATAAAACTAATACCAACCTTTTGATGTCAAAAAATTGACTTAAATTCATGTCATGCTGTGGCTTTCTATATTCTCTGTCAGAACCGCTATAACACCGAGTCTTAGGTGAAGGAAAACATCGTTATGCAAGCTGCACATATCGGCGAAGAAATTCAAAGATATGTGTATTCACGCAAAATACGCGCTAGTCGTGGAGTTGCGGAAAATGGAGCCCATCATGGGTCGAAACCTTACCTTTTTTTTTTAACACTGAGTCTTACCGTATAAGTTTTCAACGCTATAGCAATCCATTCCGACTTCGCTCAGAAGTAGATTATATCTTATAGACTCTCTGTTAAAATATCTTTCTATTGCTGTAAGAATTATTAAAATCAGTCCAGTAGTTTTTGAGTTTTTACGTGACAAACTATTTGTTTTATGTCGTGTAGAAACGCTACTTATCTCTGGGGGCACGTTCAACCACGTCATCATCGTGGTGGGTACCGCTGCGTGTGTTGTGCGAGGGCGAGACGGTGGGTGCGGGGGGTGCAGAGGGTGCGGGGGGTGCGGAGGGTGCAGGGAGCGCGGTGCAGTGGCTGGCGGCGGGCGAGGGCACGCGCACGCTGCACCGCTACGAGCACGGCGCGTCTCCGGACCAGTGGGTCATATTCAACACTGATATGATTGGTGAGTCAACTTAGACTAAACAGAACATTATCAGCACCACCATCAGAATCATCACCATTTTTATATTATCATTCCTGTGTTTATCCTACTCACGAAGAGTCAGCGCACTTGGTTTTCTGTCATCAGATTTTTTTTCATCTCAATAAAAAAACCGCTTGTTTCCTCTATTTATTGAAGGACCAAAAATATACCTGTCCTTTACTAATGATGGAAATAAATGTACTTCAGATTTATCTTCTGTTATTTAAAAAAAAAATAACCAAAAAAAATATATTAAACGTGTCCTCTTGTTATTGAAATATTTTACCAATGATGAGAATAAATGTGATGGATGCCTTTCCTTATAAGGAAATGATGGGAAGGGGGAGGGGACGCATAGGAAGAGGTGTTCTCTCGAGTTATTCTCTTGCTATAATGATGATCTCTTGCTATGTTAATGTGTGGTTGTAGCACCGTACCGCGTGAACTACGACCCGCGCAACTGGCAGCTGGTGTCGCGCGCGCTGGCGGGCGCGCCGCGCGCCCTGCCCGTGCTGGCGCGCGTGCAGCTGCTCGCCGACGCGCTCGAGCTCGCCTGGGCCGGCCGCCTCGACTACACCACGGCTTTACAGTCAGTATACACACAGAGACAAAACAAAAAGGCCGGCAACGCATCTGTGGTTCCTCTGGTATTGCAGATGTCCATGGGCGTCGATGATCACCTCGGTGTTCCCGCTGCTCGTTTGCCCCCCTTTCTTATAAAAAAAAAACTCTTAGTCTAATTAGACCGATTTCGGGATAAAAACGGAGATTTAGCTTAATCTAAGTTAAATGAAACAGATGCTGTTAACTTCGATAGCTTTAAAGTTCATTATGTTAAAAATTATAAAAAGAGTTTGAAATGAAACGACGTCATCGACAACAAAGAGTAATAAATTTTTTAACAAAAAACAAAAGACGAAAGAAAAATAATTAAAATTAAAAAGTATAAAATTGCCACTAAAGAGTTTTTTTCTTGCTGGCCAGTCTTCCGGCCGCGACAGAAGCATTGAAAGTCGCGTGCGACGCTCTAGCGACCGTGTCAAACATTTGAACATACTAGCTGTTGGTTGCTAGCGACTTAGTCCTCGTGGAATTTAAAAATATAGCCTTTGTTACTCGAGAATAATGTAGCTTTCTAATGGTGAAAGATTTTTTAAAATTCGTTAAGTAGTTTATGAGTTACTTTAATACATACAAATCTTTATAATATTAGTTTAGATGGAAGTGTGCGCAATAGCATTCGGAGAACATGACCTAGCTAGCTGTCTCTTTCCCGCGCAGGCTAACCAGCTACTTGCAGAAAGAGACGGACTACCTGCCGCTGTCGACGGGTCTGCGCGGGCTGGCCAAAATCGAGAATGTTCTGAAGCGCACTCCGGACTACGGCGCCTTCCAGAAGTTCGTTAGACGACTTATTGGTGAGTTTACGACCATATACAAATTAATACAAATTAAGCGCCAATAACCTAATGGTTTGTACGCACTGCCGATCTAGCGGTCGTGGATTCGAATCCCAATATTCGACTGTCGTGAAACATATCCTAACACAAGTTTTTTCAATCTTAGTTAAAATGGTTAGTGAATATTACTAAATTCACAAAATCTGCTAAATTTTTTTGTAAAAAAAAATAAAGACGAATATAGATTTTTAGCTTTTTGTTTGATTTGTATTTAAAGGAAGCGTTTTAAAATTCGTCTAATTCATTTCTGATGTAGATTTGGTAAGTTGTTAATATTATCAAATTATATTGGGAATTGTTTTAGGTTTGGCAAATTCGATTCAAGTTGTTTTAATGTTGTGCTCTGTGCCATGTTTTAATAATATTGTTTGCAGGCGAGACGTACACGCGGTCTGGAGGTCTGTCGTCGGGCAGGATCCTCAATGAAGACGACCTCATCAGTGTCAAGCTGCAGGTGAGGAACGAATACATGGAAATTATTATATTTCAGTCTTCTGTCTAGTTTTGTTATGTATACGGGAAGGATATAGGAAGCGAGGACAGGCTGATGTTTTTTTTTAAGCTTTGCAAGCAAGAATTCTCAAGCAAACTGAAGCGTTCCCTTTGGGAATGTGGTACAAATTGTTGAAAAACTGACAAATATTTTTAAACGAGGTAAAGTTTAGTAGTAATCTTTTTTTTTAATAAGAAAGCTTTTCAACATGTGGTTCATATTTTAAATACAGAACTGATATGTATTTTTTGATGGAGGTAAAGTTATAAGTAATATTTTTCCAAAGAATAATGCTTATCAACATATTCTTTAATGTTTTATGAGAGCGTCGGTGGTTCCGGTGTTTAGCTCTTGACTTGTAAACTGCAGGTCCCGAGTTCGAATCCCGTTATGTACCAATGTGTTTTTCTACTCATATTTACATATGTACATATTTACCCGACGCTCTTACGGTGAAGGAAACCATCGTGATGTCTGCACATATCGGCGAAGAAATTCAAAGATATGTGTATTCACGCAAAATACGCGCTAGTCGTGGAGTTGCGGAAAATGGAGCCCATCATGGGTCGAAACCTTTAACCTTTTTAATGTTTTATGAGACAAGTAGTTTTTGAGTTTTCTAAGTGTATATCAATTATAGACATCTTGTATTATTTTCATGATCTACATGTATTTATGTGTGCAGGTGACGACGAGCAGCTGGGCGTGCCGCATGAAGGTGCCGGGCTGCGAAGAGAACGCCATCGCGCTCTTCGACCGCTGGATGGCCTCGCCCAACCCTGATGAGAACAACCCGTGAGTTCACACTAGTTTAAAACACCTTTTATGACTAAATCTTTAACCATTTTTTAAATATACTCATTTGAATAGTTCTTTGATGTAATTCTTAATTATTGTGACACAATTAACTCCTGTCAGAATTTAAGTGACGAAATTATGTATGTCTATCATTACCATTTTTTTTTTATCTTTTAGACGCCTCTTCATGTTCTTGATAGTCACTTTAAATAAATGAAAACTCTGCTATATTCCTTTATTTTGTGAATCCACAGTTTACAACAAATAGAGGATTTATTAACATCAAAAAAAAGTTTCCAATCATGGACACTTTCCGGGCTTACTTTGACCCCTGGGGGTAAGGGTACTTTGAGAATCACTGCTCTTAAATACTATTAGTTAAATGACAAGAGGGTACTTTTACCAAAGCACTGAAGCCTTGTACCCACCAGAATAGTATTATAGTAACTAAACGTGTCCGAACAACGACATTTTACTATTAAAATCTATAGTAGACTATAGTAGTACTCCATAGTAGATTAGTAAATACTTTGTTCGGATACTTGCTACTCGATTAAAATACTATCCTAGTGTGAACAAGGCTTTAGTATCTTTTGACGTTATGGTGCAGTATACCTCTGGACCTGCGCCGCACGGTGTACTGCGTGGCGCTGGCGCGGGGCTCCGTGCGGCACTGGCGCTTCGCCCTCGAGCGCCGCCGCAGCGCCAACGTGGCCGCCGCGCGCGACCAGCTCCTGCACGCGCTCACCTGCTCCAGGGATACGTGGATACTGGCGCAGTTAGTATACATACATTTTGTACTTAAATATGATGCTTTGGTAATTTTTGGTAGATATTGGAACAACATACATACATGTTGTACTCAATTGTAATACTTTGGTATTTTTTGGTAGAAATTAGAAAGTCATACATACACGTTGTACTTAATTGTAATACTTTGGTAATTTTTGGTAGGAATTGGAAACTAGTATTTGGATCAATTTTCATTCTTATGTTTGTGGTTAGAGTAATCATTAATTCCTAAAAAAAACATTTTTCAATTATTGAGAACATACAATATTACATTTTTCTAGTCAGAATGTAATACTTTGTTTCTTTAGTAGGAATTAGAAGTTTGAATATGGCAATATTGACAAATAACACCATAAACAATCTAGTTTTCTTAGCACGATGCTCTTTGTTATGTTTGAAAAGCTTGTAGAGGTACATGTTTGATTATTTTCTACACAAATTTTTAATTTGAATGAATTTAATGATTTTTAAAAATCTACCAATTTTTATTTAGTGTTGCTATGCTATTCATGCAAAATCGCAGACGAACTCATAAAAAAAAAATTATGAATCACATAAAAAGTCATTCATAAAAATGTAGATTTTTTCCCATATAGCCAATTATTTAGTAGGCCAATCAGCCCAACATTCCGTATGACTTGTATATGACCTGGTACCAGGTACTTGGAGTGGGCGATAACGGAAGGGTCCGAGGTGCGGCGTCAGGACGCGGCGGCCGTGCTCGCCGGCGTCACGCGCTCCACGGTCGGATACTACGTCGCTAAAGACTTCATATACGACCGCATCGAAGATATATATAACGCGTAAGTATTGCTATGACCCGTGACTTTGTTCACGTTGAAATAAGAAATGTATCTATGTGCCATAGCGGCTAGCCGATGACTTCAGCTTTGCACCAGTATTTTAATCGAATATCAAGTAATTTAATAACTAAACGTGTCCGAACATTTTAGTAGAGTAGATTAGTAAATCATTTGTTTGGTTACTTATTACTTACTACTCGACTAAAATACTATGCAATCGGGGAGGGAGGAAGCTTGGATAAATATGGTCTTATTCTTCTAATATTGATTTAAAAGGAAGGGGGTGCAGTTATTACCTCCCCCCTGGAGACATTCCTAGGTCTTAAGTAATGCTGTGTGTGTCAGGTTCTCTCAAGGTCGTCGTATCGGCTTCATCATCAAGACCCTGCTGGACCAGTTCACGACGCAGAAGGAACTTGACGAGGTAACGCAATATGCAATTTATATGAACTTGTCTTTGCATCTTATGCTTTCCTGGTTGTATATTATAATATACTTTTAAGCCTATTTTTAGTGTGACTTATTTATATTGTTGAAATGATAAACTAGCTGTCGCCTGTGACTCCGTCTGCCAGGACCAAAAGAAACATAAAAAGTAAACTGTGTTTTTCTACAAATTCTGTGCAAAATTTTATCGAGATTCGTTCAACCATTTCTGAGATACTTTTAAACATAATAAGTACTAGATAATGTTTTTGATTTAATACTAGCTTTTGTTTGCGACTTCGTCTGTGTAGAATTACAAAATATAGCCTATGTTACTCGGGGATAAAGTATCTTTCTAACGGTGAAAGAATTTTTGAATTCAACCCAGTAGTTCATGAGTTATTTCGATACAAAGAAAAATATAAAGTTTTCATCTTTATACTATTAGTATAGAATAATAATAGACTATACATTTAATATGTTGTGTCCAGTTCCTTGTATGGAAGGGTAAGAACGAGAAGTATCTGGAGGACGCGCGTCTCGCGCTGGAGCAGGGCGTGGAGCGCGCGCGCGTCAACATCGACTGGCTCGCGCGCCACCGCCGCCACGTCGTCGACAGACTGCGCGACTTCTCCTCGTAAGACTACCTGTCACCTGTCACCTGTCACATTGACACATGTCACACTGTCACCTGTCACACTGACCTCTATTACATAGATAGATGTGGTGTTTGTGAGTGGATTTTCAACATTTTAGGTTAACTGTTAGCGGTGGTGGGGATTTAGAATAATAGAGCGTTTAAAGGATGACGGATAGGACACTACACCGTGTCCTATCCATACTCGCACTGTCAGTGTCCATACAAAATATAATTTGACCACAGAGAACTATTTTAATTATGTATCTATGGTTTTGACAGTACTCCGTCCGTCACCTGACTTGGCACGTTCGCATATTTAGTATTTAAACACTGACGGCGGGAGCCCGGACGGGACACGGTATAGCGAGAGTCATCCTTAAGTCTATTGATAAAAAAATCATTTCTAAATAACGACCTGTCTATGCAATAGAGATCAGTGTACGTAGTGTTGCCACTAAATGAGACCGTTTGAAATTTTGGTAGTTTTTTTTAATATTTCATTGAATTTGTTGCTGTAAGTAGAAATGTTTTTGACTTATGTAAACAATTTAGATCCAATACAGTGATTATAGTACATTTAGTTATTATGTATTTAGTTATAAGTAGTTTTAATCAAAATAATTGTAAAGACAGATTTTGCTTAAAAATGTAGACATAACAATCACATTGTTGCATTTTACGTAATTTTATCTCTCACCCAGCTTTTTTAATATTTATGGTATTGGTCATTATTTTATTGTTAACATTTTTAAGGCAAAAGGTTGTTTTAATTGAAGTGTAGATGCATTTTAAAAGTAAGCAAATACTGTAATACATAGTTTAAGTTGCTAAAAGTACACATTTGTTCATAAAGGTTGTGCTTTGTTCATATCTTAGTTCATTCACAGTACATATTGAAATTATTTAAACATGCATAATTTTAGGTTAAAATATACAAATGACAATTAATGTAATGTACACAATTTGTCAGTATAATGTGACACATATACCACTTGTCAGTGTAATTTACACTACTTTTCTGTGTAATTTACACTACTTGTCTGTGTAATTTACACTACTTGTCAGTGTAATTTACACTACTTGTCTGTGTAATTTACACTACTTGTCAGTGTAATTTACACTACTTGTCAGTGTAATTTACACCACTTGTCAGTGTAATTTACACTACTTGTCAGTGCAATTTACACATGTCAGTGTAATTTACACCACTTGTCAGTGTAATTTACACTACTTGTCTGTGTAATTTACACTACTTGTCTGTGTAATTTACACTACTTGTTAGTGTAATCAACGTAATATTTGTGTCAGCTACCGGCGAGCGGCCGACCAGTGGGAGGACCAATCCATCATGCTATCAATATACGCGATTCATAACTTGACGAGTATAAGGTCGCCCAACTATGTATACGAAATAGGCAAAAAATAATAATATATTGACTTTAAAGCTTAATTTATTTTTTATGACATTTTATTAAAAAGGTTAGAAGTACGATCTTGTGTTTAAAATGAAGTTAAAGTTACTTAAATCTGTATTAGTTATATTGTTTTGTTTTTTATTGTAGATATTTCTTGTAAATGTCAAAATTATCAGTTTTCTAATCGAAGAACAATTTATAAATGTCTTTTTTCTCATGTCTATTTTTTATTCTTTAAGATTAGTTATTATGAATTAATTCTGCTTGTCTCTCTTTTATTAATCTATGTTTTTTTCCTTTCTGTTCGCTTTTTCTTAATTAAATAATATTTTTGAACAACCAAGTGATAAGATTTATAAATATTAGGTTTTTTATTTTATGTTAAACGTTAATTATGCTGGATGATGTCACTCTATTTTTTAAATGTTTTTTTTCATATTTTATTTTTATTTATTTTTGTACTTAGTTTTCCGTCCATTTAATGCTTAGCACTTGTTAACGTGACAATAAATTATTTAAAAATATTTTGTGTATTTTTTTCCTTTTTTTAATTATTTTTTTACTTTTTTTATACTAAAAGTGGCAAACGAGCAAGCGGCCACCTGGATTCGCTGAAATAGCGACGCGACCGCTGCCCATAGACAAATGCAATTGACCCATAGCAAGAGGATAATTCCTATTATAATTATTACAATTTGTTTTTTCCTATCATTATTTAGATTTAAAACATTATTTAATTTATTCCTTTGCAGCGACTATCCAGAATTGCCATATTCTAGGCACCTAAGAAGCGGGGGTATTATGTCTACAAGCAACACCCAAGTCATTTTCACTTTACATTTCGTCTATTTATTTTATATAAAAAAAATATTAAAATCCTTGTTATGAGTAAGTAAATATTTAATATAAAGTTTTTATTTATTTTATAGGTATTTGGTGTCATTATTTAGTTCTTTAAAATGGAAGATTTGAGTAGCCTTATGTATGAAGGAGCTTATAATCAAAATAATCTATTTTTTTAAATAAATTAAAATTTTACATTTTGATAATCTTGTTTTATTACAATTACTAGCTGTTGTGCGCGACTTAGTCCTAGTGGAAATAAAGCTTAATTACTCGGGGATAATTTAGCTTTCTAATGGTGAAAGAATTTTTGAAATCGGTCCAGTAGTTCATGAGTTATTTCAATACATACAAAAATACAAAGTTTCTCCCTTTATAATATTAGTATAGATATCGTGTTAATAATACAAAAAATATGTTATAAAATATTTTATTTAATTAATAAAAACATATTCGCTTATAATCTAAAATAATACTATAGAGAAATGCTCTAATTATTGTCTATGACGGAACATTAAGACTCGATGGCACCGACGGTAACTTTTAAAAAAATACAATTCTGTATGAATTTTGTAGATTAAAAATGTTTCCTTTTAAAATACATTTTTTTAAATTTTGAATACATTCATGACTTAAATATACAAATAACATTAAATATAAAATAATAATAATATTTTGTAACTTATTTTGAAATTCAGATCACTTACGGTTGAATTCTCATTTAATAGTCTAACCCGGATATGTATATGGATTGTCTCGCTTACAGAGACTTCTCTGATCCGTTTATCTCACTTATGGAGGTAGCTCGGCAGAGCCAAAGAATGATACTAGCTTATACAGGTTCGACTGTATATGTAACAGGGTCTTTAAGACGACGCTTCTCAATTCCATAAAGATTTTGACGTCTGTTATATTGTAATTCGGTATTCACAATGTCAGACTCAAAGTTATAGTATTTTAGTCGAGTAGCATACTTGTTACTGCATTTATCCGAACAAAGGATTTATTATTGTTCGGACTCGTTTAAGCATAAACCTACACACTAGGGTAGTAAATTTAGTAACTAAACGTGTCCGAACAGCAATATTTTAGTTGAGTAAATTAGTAAATCCTTTGTTCGGATAGTTGCTACTTGTTACTAAACTAAAATACTATCCTGGTGCGTACAAGGCTTTACTACTCAAACCTACACTTAATTACACAACTAAACACGTCAATTTTAACGCTTTTGTATGTATATTATGATTTAAAGATATGTATAGCAAATTGCATAAAATATAATACTTTAAAGTATACAACAGTTGTAATATAAAACATATTTAGATAGTAATATTTTTGACTTGAATTATCCATTCACCTGATAAAAAGTCCATAAAAAACTTTTAAAATTTAATGTTTAATATTAACTTAAAAATATAGTTTAATCATCATCATCACCAGCTCACTATACGTCCTCACCGAAGGGCGCGGAGCCTAGCCTAGGGGATGACTAGGCCATAGTCAACTCTGGCCCAGTGCGTGACCTCACACATATCTTTGAATTTCTTCACCGATATGTGCAGACATCACGATGTTTTCCTTCATCGTAAGACTTCAAGCATATCATTGATATGTAATATAAAAATTATAATTCAAATTTTGTGCGACAACTTAAATAATATTTTTACAACCATATTTTAACACAAAATTACAATCAACTAATCTCATATAAAAAGTTTTAAAAATTTTCACTATCTACATTTTTTTATTAACCTAATTTAAAAACAGTATATTTTTATACTATTTCATATTTATAATAAAAAATAATCTTACTAATGTACAGTCGAACCTGGATCAGAGTCCAACCCGTGATTTATGTCTCGCATATAGAGGTTTCTCTAATCCGCTCTCGCTTACGGAGACCATAGAATGCCTCTCGCTTAACTGTATAATATAAATATAATTTCATATTTTATAAAGTTTTTAATGAAAATCTATTTTCGTTTACAAAATAAACAGCATTTTAATATATATGTAAATAAGTTCTAATCGGACGAAATGCAGGCAATTAAAATAAGATTTCTTACAGTAACATTAATTTTCCCTATTTCGATATTATCTATGCTTCGTTCCAATTGATAGCCATAAAGTAAAGAAGCACTTCTATATATGGCGGCAATATTTATATTTGTTTTTTTTTATTTATTTCGCGAAAACTATAAGATAAAGTTAAATTATATAATGTAAAATAAAAATACTTTATGACATACTTGAAAATAAGTATTTTACTCGAAATAATTTTATATTTTTACAAGTTTCAGTGAATTGTAGTTCGTCTATAGCAGGGATTCCCAAATTGATCGATATCGATTTCTTAGATGTCGACGAGGTCTAAAAATCGACCTTAATACATAGGTATTTTGTACCAATAGGATAAACCAAAATATAGGCCCCCTTATTCATAATAGTCTGCTAATTTAAAGCATTTCTAATTATCACTCTGTCTTCTACTGGATGAAAAAGACTCTGTAGCAACTGTTTTAAGTTAGCAGACAATTATTAATAAGGTCGATTTTAAAAGTAGGAAATTTGGCCATTTTCTGAGATGACAGTTCATTTCGGAAAAGGGGTCACTCGTCCAAAATGATTTATGGATCCCTGGTCTATAGTTTATTCTTTAAGGTTCCTATTGGAATGCAGTATATTTCAAGGGTCCTGTTCAGTAATTACGTGAGGTCTGTTCCCGCCCCTGCGCTTGCGCAGCGTGCCGAGTATCGCGAGCATCTCCTTCACAGCTTCAGGCTGGTCCTCTTTAGGCTTCTTCTCCAGGAAGTTCTGTTCCCTGGACTTTAATTGGAACTTACCGCATTTTATCTGGTCCACGATAGCGTCTATTGCACCTCCTGGAATTAAAAATATATACATTTTGGTGTTTTTATATTTTTTTTTTAGTTTCGTGATCTGTCACCGAATAAATATTGATGTTAAATTATTATAAACATATTTTTTTCTTCAATCTGTTAAAAATAACATAATCATTTTATATTTCACACTCAAAATAATGAAATCTGAATAAAATACGAAAAGAATGGATTTTAAATTATTAAAAATGTTTCCCTGCGAGTTTAAAACCATGGATATGGATTTCAAACTGTTATAATGAAAGAAGAAATGCCGAAAAAATTGGTAAATCTAAAAATGGCTGGTAGGAGTAGTATAGACTGTGCCGACCCTCTAGGGACAAGGACAGGATGATGATTTATAAGATACAAGGGGATTGTTTAGGAATTAAAAAATAAAAGAATTTCCAACACTTTTTTTTAAGTGGACCAATTGATAGTTTTTTTGCCCGGATATCGATATTTTATAAATTCAAAACGTTTATTTTATCTATACTAATATTATAAAGAGAGAAACTTTGTATTTTTGTTTGTATTGAAATAACTCAAGAACTACTGGGCCGATTTCAAAAAAAATTTTAATGTTACAAAGCTACTCTATTCCCGATATAGGCTATATTTTTTTAATTCCGCGCGGACGGAACAACAGCTAGTAACTAAATGTACTGTTATTATTGTAAGCAATATAAACTATACGAATTTAAATTTTAAGTAATTCAAATATTTTATTTAGAAATACATTTTTTAAAGGTTTTTTTTAAAT